>VZRX01024208.1:172242-204611 GCA_013398075.1 Notiomystis cincta | reverse complement strand
AAAAACACAAACAACCACAAAAAAAAAAAAAAAAAAAAAAAAAAAAAAAAAAAAAAGAAAAAAAGCTTTTAAAAGTCAAGTCACAGACATTTATTAGATGAAGGACCAGAGGAGCATTGTGCCCATTATATCCTCCCACCCAGCAGCCACAGAACAGAAAGTCCTCTCCTAAATGACAACAGCCAAATGCAGCAGCCTCACACAATTTACTGGTCAGTGTACACAAACACATACAAAGGAGGTCATTATGCCCCTCTCATTTCAGGTGTCATCCAGGAAGATCATTTCCACAGTTTTACAAGTGACCATTCCAAACTGCTGGTGTTCTTCCCAGCAATTGTATTTTGCGGTTGTATTTCCATTTCCTTTACCATGTATGCATAAGCAGGCTTCTTTTTGGTCTGAATTATTTACCCTATAATTTGTGCTTCTGTTTTCAACTAGTATTTACTGCTGAATCATGCCAAAAATCACACATACTGAATATTGCAGTGGGTCATACTTTAAAGCCCCATAAATTTCCTGGTTTCCTTGCAGCCAGACATAAGCTTCCCATTACTTTGAGCCAAACTTTATCCCCTTATGGAACATGAAGCAAATTCACAGAACTCAGTGAAAATGCACTCAGTCTTACTATACGTTAATGCTACATTTAAAAATCAGTCACTTCAATCTTGATTCATTGACAGATTGGCTTCTACTTTTGGAAGTATTCAGGTGACAAAGGTTATTCCTGCAAGAACACTTCAAATACATTACATTTGCAATAAGAGGTCTGTTTGCTAGATATCCTTTACAACACCCATATGCTTAGAATTGGGCAGGCAAACACCAACATCAGGCAGGCATCCCTAAACAGCTCTAAAAACTTGTCCAAGAATTCTGTCAAAGGGCTACGTTATTAGGAACTTACAGACAACTACTCCATTTTTCTATTAAAGATATTTGCTCTCAAACACAAAGATACACAATAGCAATCCTAGTACCCACAATGAAGCAAAAGCTTCCAATTGCAGAAAAAAAAAAAAGATTTTCAAAGAAACTATGTGTAAAGAAATTGAGAAACAGTAGCATAACCAAACACTTCTGTTATCGTAATAAAAAGCAGTATTCTTTTGGCTAGGTTACACTGCAGGTGCAGGACATCTCAATAAGAATGACAGACACAATCAGATACCTCTATCTGCCACAAGGGTATTTTAAACATATGGAGCCTACTGCAGGCCTTGCAAACAGTTCAATATTAGGAATCAAACTTCCAAAGCTATTAGAGCATTAAATACACATGAGACATATGCAAGCACCTACAGATCTCAACAGGTCTGAATGTAAGGATTTTTTACTGGCACATTCTCAACAGGACACAGGCACCAAGCTCAACTGACTTTGCAGGTCTCAAGGAGAAACAAGCACTACTCAGGTGTCAGAGCACCAAAGGATTTCAGCTGCTGAGCTGGTCCAAGCTGCAACCACCTACAGCCAATCTTCTCTGTGCAGCCCCTCCTGAGCACCCCAGGAAGAGCAGCACTTCCTGCCCTCATCAGGGATTTACAGGAGCACAGTCACAGCTGTATCGAGACAAAGCAACAAGTGTGGACCTCCCGTCGCAGCACAAACCCCTTGGAGCACTTGACTGAAGTGGGACATGACTTGAACCCCTCAGGAGGCATTTGGGAGTACAGGGAAATGCAGATGGGGAAGGCAGCATCTGAAGGGATGGTTCTCACCTTCCCTAAACCAGTGCCAGCTTCAAGGCAACCCTTTAGCTTTTGAGGCTGAGTGCCTCCAGTGAGGAGGAAGGTGGGGTAGAAGCAAGGTCAGGAGAGAGGAGCAGAGTGGCCAAGAGCATGAAAGAGATTTACTTTCCAAACCTGGATCCAGGCACTTAACACCGACACCCTCAAAAGCACACTCAAATCCAGCATCATCTCCCTACAAAATTCCCCTCAGCCTTAAGACAGATATATTTTCACTTCCAAGTGACAAAGCTACGTAATTGTTCATAGCTTTTCAATATTAAGTGGCTTTCAAATGTGCTGGCACGAGTATGATGTGTCTTTCCATAAAGACAGATGGCTTTTACATGGCATATAAATGATGCCTAAAATTAAGATGTATAGTTAATCAACCCTCATCCCAATCTCAGTGGGTAGGATAAATGGAAAATACATGCAAGCAGTGAAGTCAACCGACTCTGAAACCCCACAACTGACATAGAATGTTTGTGTTTATTGACCGACAGCTTCTCTTCACCCATCTGGTAAATCATCTGTGTTACACCATGCAGCCACATGACTTCCAGCACAATTGCCTCTTCAGGGTTTTCCACCGTATTTTCAGAAGATAGGTTTTTAAATGATTGCTTTATCTTCTTCCAGAATCTTCCTATGTATATTTTGTTACACATACAGTAAAATTTCCAGAAGTATTTTTTCACATTGCCATAAATCTGCTACCCCATGTATAAAGATCACTGAACTAAAGTAGTCAGTATTGCCTACTTCAAGGGAGCATCCCTTCCCCAAAACTCATAATTACAGACCTCTGACTACCCCCTTCCATTTCAGCCACTTCCGCAGCTTGTTCTTCCTCTGGGTTCGGTTTAGTTTGCTTTGCTGTATTTTGAGACTTCTCCACGGTTTCAAATATTTAGGCTGCACCAAAACTATTTGAAGAAACCAAGAGACTTTTTCCACCTTAAAAGCAGAGCCTAACACAGCAAACTCAGCATAAGCAAGAAAATTAAATGGGCACGAAACCCAGGACTGATTGTCCATTTCCTTCCTTTTCCAAACCAGAAAGCTGAGCTCTCTAACCGTCCCAACACCAGTTTCAAACCCTAGAGAGACCAAGGGGTCTCTTATATTGCCACACGAAAGTAACCACTCAAAACACACACAGAAGAAAAACCTGCCTCCTGAGTTCTCTGTTTGCTCAAGCAAAACGTACAGGCCAATTTTCTTCCTACAGCAACTCCATCTGAGGCTGGCCTGACCAGCTAACACGTACCCACTTGTTTTTCACTGCCCTAGGCAGCACACTCTCGTAGCTACAGCCAGACAGAAGGATTTTTTAAAAATTCTTTTTAAGATATGTTCTTCTATCTGACTCCCTGCTGTTTTCTCCTTCTTTCTGTCCATACCCTCTTTTACTTTTGTTCCCTTCTTGTAGCATCCCTTTCACCAGTTCCAGAGAGCAATGCATGAAGCCTCTCTCGTTGTGAGCTTGCTTTTCTACTCCTCTTAGGAGTTCTTCTCACTTCTCCACCTTCTATCACAGCCTGCATCAGCCCCACTGTCCCCCTCTTCTCTCAGCCCTTCTCTTCCCCAGGGAGGCTTCCATGTGAACTTTGGTTGTTTTTTTTTTTTGCTTTCTCACTACCTTACCTTATCTTTCCTCCACAAAAGCAGAGTATTTTTATTTCCTTTCAAAGAATTCTTCCACACAGTTTTCAAGCACCTACACTTCATTCCTCTCCTTCTAGCTCCTGTTTCCAGGCCAAACACCTCCACAGCCTTCCCTCCACAGCGGGAAGCAGCCACCTGGACTTCAGGCAGCCCTGCATGAAAACTTTTAACACTAGCTATTCTGCAAAAAAATTGTTTAAGAGAATTTAAGTCAGGCCTGCTACACTGGAACTTTGATATGGCACTGAATTCAAAGAAACTTTAAAAAACATAGCACACCCCATTCACCTGTGTTATTCCAAACACAATGGATCAACAGACTTTCATTTCAGAAAGGTCTTCAAGATGTTACATAAAAAAGGACAAAGGTGGTGGTGGAACCCAAAACAAAACCAAAAGGCATCTATACCTCCAGTGGACTTTGTTTTCTAAGCAGCCTTTGGAATTTTGGCCTATTGTTCTCTGCAGTGCACACCAGAGCATTCAGCAAGTGGTTTCTATTTTTAGGATGTCTGGGAATGTTTTGCTTTGGTCTTTTTCGCTCTGTGGGACCACAGTGCCATCTATTGGAAAAAGCTATACGGAGCAGACATTCATCAGCTGTTTACTATTTGCAAAAACTGAAAGTATTTGTTACTTTGATTTCACAACAATTAGGTAGGCCAAGTCCTTACTGTGGGCTTTTACAGGCATTTGTTGGGATATGCAAACCTCAATATTATGGAAAATTCCAGACTTTTATATTAAAAGCAACTTAAATTAAGCAAACACTTCAGAACCTCACAATCACAACTGTACTAACGTGCCAGAGACAAGAGTTGCCACTCTTAGAAATAAACACCAGGAAGGTATACCTTGGGTAAGCCTTTCTTTATTAATCCCACATCTGCCATTGCAGTGGGACTCCCTGTTTGAGCAAGATCATACAGAAATAAACACAAAACCTGCTCCCTAACCTGATCATTATTAATTCTCCAAGATCAGGCAAGAGATACGTATTTGAAAAGTCTCCTTCCATCAAGAAGCAGCGCACATCAAGCTCTCCTGTATCTATAAGCAGGTTCTCTTTCTTTCTATCATCAGTGGGAACTCAGAGCAGCCAGAATAAGCCTTTAGATCACTCACAGTCCATACTCAACATTAAGCAAAGACCAATACAATTTTTAAGAAGAGAAACCTTTTTAAAAAGGACTCTGGAAGAATTCCAGAGGAGTTTAGGAGGTCCAGACCTGCAGGCATGCCATCCACACCAGGTAAATTAACAGAGAAACAGAGAGGCAGGCACCTAGATAAACCAGGCAGCGTGGAAGACTCACCATGGAGAAGTCTTTCCTCCTGAACACGCTTCCAGGAGCATTCAGGGACCATAAAAGCCCCTTCCTAGATGACAAAAGACTGAGACCAGGGCTCCTCTGACTACCACCTACAAGGGCAGCAATGAACACTGGGCAGCGGCTCAGGAAAGGAGTACAAGCTCTGGCACATGGCTTTCAAAAGGAAAATAAGGCACAGGTGAACCACATTACTATTCGGGAAGAGGAGGAAGGGGGAAGGCAGGATTACCTCTCCCTAGATCACAGTGCAGCTGGCACTTTGCATCCCTCACACACAGGTGTTTTCCAAATATATCACAGGTGGCTACACTGAAAATTTAGACAATAGACTAGCGCTAACACACAGACATTGGGAACTCTCCCATAACGGTGTGAAGGTGTCATTATGTCATCATGTACCAATATACATAACTATATACACATTTTTATTTATACATAAGCTGCTGCTAAGTAGCATTAGAGCATTACCCAATAAATCAGGACCAACATGCCTTATTAAAAGCAACTTAGCGAAGTAAAAACATACTTTCTTCTCATAAGCTTGAAAGACACTTAATTTTCAGGAAAAAGCTGCAAACACAAGCAACAGGCTGGGGTCATCCTCATTTCACTTCATAAGAGCTGCTGCGGCCATGCTGGAGCCCAGCTCAGCACCACACAACAAGAGGCTCCTCACACAAACCCTGCTCAGGCCCAACTCTGGTCCCATCCCAGGGACACACGGCAGCCCCTGGGGAAGGGAATGAGGTGGAATCGCTGACCTCACCCCAGCATGGCACCCTTCCCCCCCGGGATCTGTGTGGCCTCTCCAGCACCAGCCCCGCTGCAGTACTGCCATGGGCCTCACAGCCCTGCCTCCCGCGGGAAGGCCTCAGCTTCAGCAGCCGTTCCCTTTATGTTGAAAACAGCCATCGGATAAACAACATTCTCATTTTCCTGGGATCCCCAGTAAATCCACATAAATTGTCCTGATTTAGCATGATTTTCAATGGGAAATGCCCATCTTGGAACATGTTGCCCTCCAGGTGTCAGGCACAGCTGTCCACCTGTCAGGAGGAGCCAAAACGCAAACAAGTGTCGCCTCAGGTAGGGATTGTTTCTCTTTACTTTCTTTCCAGAGTCAAGACAAAAATCAGTAAAAGCCTAGGAAAGGACTAAGGGGATGAAGGAGACCTTGTGGAGAAGGTCACAGCACCGTACGCTCTCACTGCATTTCCTGGCTGCTCTCACTGCATTTCCTGGCTGCTCTCTGGCAGCACAGAGCCACGTCACGAAACAGCTGTGGAGGCAACAAGCAACGTCTGCTCCACGCACCCTGAAAGTGGCACAGATTGTACAATCACTTGCCCAGCAGGCCAGAGCAAGACCCCAAAGTCAAACCAGCCGTTCCTCCTTGGCGAGAAGGTGTAGGAGCTGCTGCTCATTCCTGGAGATGCGCCGTGGAGGGAAAGGAAGTAGTGCTGTCCCTACTCAGTTTCTTAGGAGATCTTTGTCCAAGGAATGGAGTCCCTCTCCCTTTCTAAAGATTTGTGGTTTGGGTTCTTTTCCACCAGTTATACAAAACCAGCCTTTTTAGTATTCCCAGTACTTGTGCAAATACTCCTCTGTACTATCTGTACTCCTCAGCACTGGGACATGGATATCCTGGCATGAAGAAGAAAACACGAAAACCACTGCAAGCAAAAGATTAATTTTATTCACCCTTTGACATGTTACAGATGTCTCTTGTTGACTTACACTTCCTTACAGCAGTATGGCACCTGCTTCAGGGACTACCACATCAGCACTGTGAGAAAATGAGGGTCTCACACCGTTACAATTTAAGAACTTTATTATGGGCAGCCGGAGACAGGGACGAGGGCTAACCCCATACCCCAAATAGCAAAGCAGAGCTGAGCAGCACAACTCTGGGTGCTCCCTCAAAGAGAGTGCCAGGGCAAAGGGCCGGGCAGACAGCACCAGAGCGCTTTTATACCTTTGTCCCTGTCCTCATTAGTCCGTTTTTGATCCCTCGTGCGGTTGGCTCGTCTGTCTGCCCATGACTGGCTTGTTCCTCTGCGGTTTTCTGGTCCAATCATTCTCCAAGGATGCCCCTGACTGGTTCCTGTCTGGTCCAATCCACATCCCTGATGATGTCACATTCTCCTCCTGGAATATTCCAGAAGCACACACCCCCCATTCCAGGGCTCTTACTGCATGCCTCTTAATAACTTTAACATGTCAAAAGGCATTAATTACTCAAACACTAATTGACAGACCATTGTTGAACGTGCAGCATAACACAGTGAGCAGGCACAACAATTTGAGGATTCCAACACTTACAGTCATTAACAATACCAACAGTGACGGCCTAGTAACTCGTTTCAATAAAACCCCAAAATTGTTCATTACAAGCACTGAGAGAGAGAAGTTAACGCGAAATTGGGAGGGGGCAAAGCGGTGCGCAGAGGAGAGAAGGACGGATAACTAAAAACCTCGAGGTGGCAGTTCAGGGAGTGAGTGCTGCGGTACAGTCAGAGGGCTGATCTGGGCAACAGAGACACCTCTGGCTGCGTCACCTTGAGGGCATCGTTGAACCTTTCGGTATAAAATGTGCTGTGAAAGCGGCACCGTAGATGTTGACATAGAGAGTTCACATGATCTAGGACTAAACATCCAGGAAGTGTCCTGCCACCTTCTCCGTTGGGGAGCTGCGCTTTCCCCATGGCCCTCCTGCCTTTCTTAAGCGGTAAAATCACAAATTATTGGCAATACTTTCCTTCCTGCTACAGCGCCTGCATGTGTAAGGCATTACAAAGGTAACGCGCGGTTACAAAGACTGTCACCACCAAAAGAGGCCAGAATGAGAGATGTAATCACCGCTGAGTTGCGGGGATCGCAGAGTCAGGCGTTCGCTCGCACTGCGCAGGAAACACCGCGGTGTAAAATAACCTTATTTCCTGCGAGCTCTCACTCACTCGCAGCGCGTTTGTCGCTGAGCGGCCTCAGGGTGTTCTGAACCCTGCCGCCCTCAGCGGGGCCGAGTCCCTGCAGCCACACACCCACACCCGGCACTGAGGCACCGCCGCTCCCGCTGCGACCGCCGGCAGCCACTTCCCGGGCGCGCCGTGCCCTCCCCCGGGCGCGCTCTGCCCTCTCCAGCGGGCCCACGCTGCCGCCACGGCCGCATAATTTTTCCCCGCGCTTCTGTCCTCCTCCCTGCGGAGCGCCGCCGAGTCCCAAAAAAATCCCGTTTTCTCTCCCAAAAAGCTGTGTGCTCCAGGTGAGGCTCGAACTCACAACCTCGGCATTGCTCGGCTTTGTACTGCTGTATAAGTACCGCGCGCTAACCGATTGCGCCACTGGAGCCCTGACACCAACTCCTCCCGAACGCTTTATCAAGGGCTCGCCCGGCCCGGCGGGGGAAGGGCGGCGGATTCCCGCCTGCACCCCGCGCTCAGCGCGGCCCGGGGCCGCCCCGATTCCCTGTCCGGCCCGAGCTCCCCCGGTAGCGGCGCGGGGAAGGCATGAGGGAAGGCATGAGGGAGCTGGTAGACCCTCCACCACTCGAGGAGGGCGGCGNAGGCCGAGCGCGGCCCCGCGTCGTGCGGGACCGAGCCCCTGAGGGCCTTCGGTGAGAGGCAGTGGGCGCTGGATCAGCGAGGGTCAGCCTGACGCTCACGGGCGGCCGCGGGGAACAGTGACCGGGTACTGCCAGGGCGCCCGGTGTTGATGGCTGTAGCATCGCCGCGCTGTGCGACACGAGGGACGCCTGGCACTGTGAAAACAAGTGTTTGTTCAACACTGCCTGCGCGTTGTTAAAGTATACCTCCAACATGGATTTATTCTACAGTCAGATCTGTCTTAACTTATGTAGCAAAATGATGGTAAACATGATTGTCATCAGTATATATTTAAACCCAAGTGTGACTCCACTACCTCTTTTCCCCCAAGATCCCCGTTGTAAATGAGCTGACACTTTTTGAGTGGAGAGGAGGTGCTTCTCACTTGCCGAGAAAAATTTTTTCCTATTGGTATTATTACTGTGGGCATTATCTAAAATATATTTCAGTGGTATACACCATTGACAGGTGAAGCAGCATGGAATTGCTGTATGTGGCCCTTGATGAAGGTGGCTGGCGTGGAGAAGTGGCAGTTCATTTCTTAAGAGAAATTTTCCATCATCACATAGGTGTACCTATGGCATACCAGAAAACGACAGCAGCCTTCATTACCGTTAACATCATTATGGGAACAAAACAGTCTGGGGGGAAAAAAAAAAGTGTGGGGAGTGTAGTCAAAAAAAGTATACAACCCAGTGTCAATATTTAGCTTGTGTTTTTGGTTTTTTTTTTTTTTTTGGTTAATATATCTTTTTTGCTGGACACAAGCTTGTAAATTTGAGTCTCTAATAGGCGTTGTGATTGAGAAAAGTAGAAAAACAGAGTAAGTGTTGTCCAAAATGCAGCTTTTTCCAGTAACACTTTTTTCTGTACCCTCAATGCAAAAACTAAATTATTCTCATGTAGCTTCAGTAATTTTGCACTTCTCTGGCAGCAAAAGGTTACACCCCGAGTCCTTACCTTTGCATAAAAGGAAGGATCAGGGCCAAAAGGGAGAACAGAAACCCCAGGTGCTGGAACAGGCTTTGATGGATGTGAAGAGCCATCATGAAGCAGATTAGCAAGTAAAATCCAGGCCCCAATAGCTGATGAGGTGTATGAGATGTATTTCTTTATTTGAGTATTGCAGAGACTGCAACACTGGTTCTTTGCCTCTCCACTACACTTCACAGAAACAGAGTTTCACAGCCTTTCACACCATGCAGATAATTTCTTAGCCCCACCATTATATGCAAGAAAAGACAATTAATTTCATTTTTCCAAACCTACTGATTTTCAGAAGGTTGCAGAAAATGCTACCCTGTGATAATAGCCTCACCCTTATATTAATGGTGAATTTTGTAAGTGAACTTTGTTTCCCCCCTGCCTAGGTCTGTCAGGTTTTCATACCTCACTTCAGCTGCAAAATGGATTTATGAGCCTGCAACTGAGAAAGTTTTCTCTGCAGGTAATAGTACCTTTTATTCTGCCTGGTGGGAAAGAGTGGAGCCTAGGGATTAGAATAGTGGTTGTGGGCAAGAGCCCTGCAGTTAAAACTGGTTTTTTAATACTGTGATGAACAAGGATTGGCTCAATCAGTTCCAGGGTCTGTGTTTTTTCCTACTGTGACTGTGGAGATTCTCTTGGCTTTCATGCCCAAAACTAATGGAGTCCTGCTCTGCAATGCAAGTTACTAATGATGGTGCTAATGCTCTTCAAAACCATGATCACTGACTAGAGTGTCTTCACTTCTCCAGTCCTGCCAATCTGGGTCATAATCTCCTGAGTGAAAGTGCATTTTAAATAGAAGCTCTCTTTCCTTCATAGCTGAACACACAACTGCCAGCAGCCTACAGAAGAAAAAGCACCAAAATGTACCTGTAAGTTCAAAAACAGGCCTTAAAAATTTGCTGTGTGGTGGTGTCTCACCACAGCCGTTCTGTTGCTAGAAATTTCATGTGCTAAATAAATAATGTGGTGGTAGTATTTTGTAATTGAATGAAATAATGACAACTTTGGGCTTATTTCAGAGAAAATGATGGTTAGTCTCATTGTGATTGTATTAGCATAGTGGAAATGTAATGCACGTGGATTTTTTTATCCAAAAATGAATGGATGTTTTTTCTGTTTTGTAAATTACATAACGAGTTTAAATTAACCACAGAGAAGTGATAGAGATGAAGGTAAAACAGAGTCACTTGTACAAATACTTGATAAAAACACAGTAGTTCAAACTCACACTCCATTGCTTTCTTCTGGTGGAAAATTACAACAGTACAAGTTGAAGAACTCCCAGTTTTGTCCTGCTCATCATGCTGAATTTTCAGGCCTGTAGCTGCACTGCTCATATGTGGAAATCATGGAGAATGTACCACTCACTTTTATCACCTTATACCCATACACATTCACCCACTAAAAACAGTGGAAGACTCAGATACATCAAGAGCAAAGTGCTAAGATATTGTAATGTCTTGGGATTTTTTGTTTACCCACCCATTTCATGTCTTTGGAGTCTGAAAAAATGTTTATAGAGCTCTTTATTAACAAAAAATGGGGGTGGCAGGGAACAGAGTGAGCAGTTCTATAGCAGCTGTGTAGATGTTAAATAGAAAGTTGTGAGGGAATAAGGACTAATAAAGATCTGGAAAGTCTGGTTCTTCCCAGATTCTTGTGTGCCTGACAATTAGCTGACAATATGCTGCACTTTCCCAAGGGGCATCACAGAACCAGGCTCAGCTTTCCCACAAGCCCTGCTATAACATTGGCAGAGCAGATCAGATTAAAATGAGCATTTATGGACAGCTGCTCTCGGTCTTACAAATGCAGGAGACATCTGTATTTTGGCTACGTGGCAGAAGAAGATCCCAGTATTTTCAAACAAATATACATATCCCAAACATTCAACCTTAGAATGCTGAAGGGAGGTTTCTGTATTAAACTTGAAAGGGACAAATGCCCTAGCCTTGCCTAATTTTTCTGACTGTGTAACAAGGCCTTTATTGTAGAGAGGTAATGTACACACTCCAGCTGATGCAGTAAAGAGAATTGAGAAACCCCCTGGGGGCAAAACTCAGTTTCAAATGAAGATATATATTTTAAAAACACTAGTCAATTATTAGCCAAGCTGCTGGAGCATTAGTTCTCTCTACAAAGTAACCTTTGGCTGATGGACCTGTCCCTTTTGACACTGAAGCCTGAAGACACCTCTCCTACCAGCCAATCCCTTGAGCATCAGGGTTGGAATCACAGGCAGTTTGCTCACAGAAAAAGTATTCTGCAAATTCTAACATATCAGCCAAAAATTTCGTAGCTGGTGAACCATGGAGCTTCTAGTGAATGTAAGGAAATGGATAGAAGAAAACAAAACTGCCTTTTTGCCACCTGTTTGCAATAAGCTTATGTAAGTAAATGAAGATATATTTCTTTTTAGCCAATTATTTGATATATAAATATTCCTAGCTATAAGAAAGCTACAGCAATGCATACATGGTAAAGATTAATGAGGAACCGTAGTTCCTCTCAGGCTGCAGCCAGAGTGCTGTTCCAAAGAACAGAAAGTGAGTGAAATCTGATTTGAAATAACTCAGCAGAAGATGCAAAGATCAGCTTGAATACAAGGTACTTGCCTCAACTCGAAGTCTCTTGTAGGCAAGACTGAGTTAAGAGAATTTGTGTCAGGCTCTGTGACAACAAACTCCTAGAAATCAGAGGAGATGGCATCACCTCCAAAACCAAATTACAATCTGAAGTAGCTAAAGCTACTGAGAATCATTCCAGCATCACAGAGGAGCCAAAGTTGCAGGAGCAATCAAAACCAGAAGGATGTATCACTGAAAAACAAGGAAAAAGGAAGGGCAGCAGTACCAGAAGATCAGATTTCCAGGGCATTTCCAGAGCTGTCAAGGCAGGAGTGTAGGGAGGCTGAAGGGGCAGTGTACAGCCATTTACAGTCTTCTGAATGAGACAGCTAATACAAGAAAAAAAGTGTGTGCACTATGCAATTGTATTTACACCATGGATATTCTCCTTGTCAAAGCTTGTGAACAAATTCCAGTGCAAATTATCCAATGTGTGGCACCTTCTAGTCAAAATGTTAACAAGGACTTCTTTTGTCAGTGAAGCTGAGGACAAAATATTTTGCCTAAAATTCTGTATGCAGAAAGCTTTCATTAGAAAGTATTCTCTCTAAGGACTGATATAGACACAGGTCTTATAAAGAAATTGAAAAACATTTTCTTAACTTTAATTTTAAAACCTCTTTGTTTACAATTTTAATCATTAAAAAAAAAAATCAAAAAATATGCCTCTTGAGTAAATCTGGAATGTGACATCTATCAGAGATCTTGCCCATAAACATTTTAAGAGGCTACAGTGAAATAAGAAACATTTTTTGTGATAGAAATTGCATAGTTTAAAAAAAAATCCATTTTTCCAACATGGCTTTAGCCTATATAGGAGAGTAAAAGCATCTACTGCGTGGATTCTGAGTCTCCCACCACTTGGTGCTACCTAAATGCTTTCAGGATTTTCCAAAAAGTTTTAAGTGATTTTCCAAGCAGCAACTAATAGATTTACAACAGTTTTTCAAAGGCTTGATCCTTTATGGGCTAAGTAGAGATGTATGATGCAATCTTCTCACTGTGTCCTACTGCCTCATTGGAAGGCAACCACCTCAAAATTGAAGTAACTTAAAATCTTTGTTTCAAGGGAGAATTAACTGTTAAAAACTAGGCCTCTCAGCAAATCAGTAGGGCTTTTGGTATCTAAAGTTATTACAGTTTTCGGGCTTTTATAACATTGTGTCCCATACATTTGAGAGGATAACAATTTTTAAATACCTATTTGGGATTGCAACACAAAACCTCAATTCCTGAATTACTGCCCACTCAGAGTTTTACATAAGTCAAGAAAATGATGCATCTAATTAAATTGCAGCTCTGACATTGTATTTTAATGATACTACCTTGCAAGTTTAAATGCTTTTTAACCCCAACAATGAACAATTAGTGCAAAATCAAACCCCTTGACACATCTGATTTTTACAGGTACTTCTAAAGCTCTTCTTCTGAGTTCAGAATATGATGCTTACCAAAAGGACACCTAAGTGTGGTCATGGACCATCTGATTCTTTGTAGTCTTTTAATGTTTATAAAGGGTTACCTGGTGATACTATTTTCTTTATGTGGATAAGAAGAAAAATGTAAGAGTATAGAAAACTTAATAGTCCATTAGTTAGCTCCTCATTCTAACAATAGTACAGTCAAGTAATTTTCTCATCCCTGAAACCTATACAATACTCTAGCTGCATTTTGGCAGTCTTAACTGAAACTTCTTTTACTTGTTGTGATATTTATCCTTAACTTAATGCAACTGTATTAACCAGATAACTTTATTTAGCAAGATGGAAATACCCTATTGGAGTTCTTGCTCGTATTTCATATCTGGCATATTTTGATAGTGTCAGTGTCATATTTTTTAATGATTGAATGATTAACCTATAGCCTGTTTATTCTATAAAGCCCAGGTAAATCTGTGGGATAACATAATTAATCATAGATTTGCCAAATAAGGAAGTTAGCTGTACGTTTTAAAGCAGTATTTTCACTTTTACTTAGTGTAATAACAAAACAGAATGTTTACATAAAAAATTAACCCATCTTAACAGTAGACTACAAGATATCCACAGATTGGCTTTCTCTTATTTTATTCTTCAGGGTTCATTTTCATTTATTTCATTAATTAGCTGTATTGCTACTGTTTAGGTTATCCTGCCTTTCTTTGGTAGCTGTGTTCATTAATACAGAAACATTGCAGTGTGCTGTTGAAAATTAATTTTAAATCTGCATGGTACAAACAATTTGGATTTCAGTTTCTTATTTTATGATACAGCTATGAAACCCAGTGCTGTAAAATATACAGCTTCCTATGGAGAAAACAGTCAATTCTAATTCTTTAGCTTTATTTGACCAACTAATTTGTCACTGTTACTTCTTGTGTCTGCTTTAGTAGTCCCCACTGTGTTGGTCATTATCATTTCAATACTCTTCAAAGTGATAATGGTAGCAGATTGAATATGTATGTGCAACCACTCAGAAGAGCCTCTCTCAATTAAGGCTTACAAGGTGCTGACACAGGGACACGTTGGTGTTGTTCCCTGTGTCTCAGGGGATCATGGCCCTGCTGGTTCCATGTCACTGCCCAGAACCTCCTCTTTGCAAAGCACAGGTTAACACACCTTGGTTCACTTGTCAAACAGCATAAGAACAAATTTTGATTCACAGCTAACAGGCCTGATTTTTAAGAAGAATTTTAGGAAAGAAAAACCTGCTGTCTTACCTTTTTATTAGTGTAAGTAAGGTAAGTAGTGTAAGATGGGTAATTGAGGTGTTAGCTATTCCTTGTGATAGCTGAGAGGAATGTTCACTGGGGCTCTTAGGAGGTGTCCAGTTAAGAAATGGCCTGGAGTCAGAGTTGCCTTGTTTGGAAATAGCCACAAACACAATGAAACCATTATCATGTCTTTCCAGCTTGGCAAAACCAGTAATAGCAGAACAGAAATTAGCTGGCAATTCCTACCATCAGTATCTCTGCTAATTCTACCAATGTGGGGGAAAAAAAGTATATTTTTACCTTTATTAACTTTTAAGAGTTTTACCTTTACATAATCAGCTCAGGTTGAAAAGCCATTTTCCTAGTTCCTGTCTCTTAGGTAACATTCTTTATCTTCACAGTTCAAAGCTCTTTCCACAGCTGGCAGCTATTGTTGTCCCCTTTTCATAGCTGGAGGCATTGAAACACCAGGAGGGAGGTAGTTGGCCTCAGGTCACCCAACAGGACAGTGCCAGAGCAGAGAGATGCAACCAAGGTCTTATGAGTTCTTGTACTGGGTGGTGCTTTTCACTCAACATTGTTTCATTGACTCCCTGTCCTAAGAGAATTTAAAAAAAATAAATGAAATAAAGAACATCATGAATAGAATTGGCTTCAAAATGTCACTTTCTTTTCTAGGCATCGCTATCAATTAAATGTGATGTTTGTTGGAGGGCCAAATGAAAGGAAGGATTACCATATAGAAGAAGGAGAAGAGGTAACCTATAGGTTGTTTATATTTTTCTGATTTAATTGATTTATAATGATTAAATGCAGCTACTTTTGAAGCTACAGCTACAGATTAGCAATGCCAGGCTCCGTGATGTTGTATTTATTTTTTCTAATCATAGGCTTAAACAGAATCATCCATCAGAACCATACACCATCTGTGCATTTTGTTTGAAACAAGCACATGAGATCAGATCTGTTTTGCTATAATTCATTTCCAACAGGAGACTAGAGAAAGTGTTCTGACACATCAAAGTGTCTCATTTCCACATTTTGGAACAGAACCTTAGGAAGGTACTGATATTTTTAAAGCGATATTTTGCTGCAGAAGATTGATCTATATTTCAAAAGTAACTTTGACATTCAAAAAGAAATATTTTAATTCACTAGAAATTACATTTTTTGCGGATTTTGTGAAAACCATCAGCTTTTCAGTTTTCATTTGAGTTTAGGAAGTTAAAGAATAGAGTCTTTAAATATTTTTCAAATCATTCCCCTGTGGCTCAAAGCCATTTCACTGGTGGCTCAAAGATATTCCAAATTTCAGTTGTAACTAGCCATTGTGCCAAATGCAGCATAGAGGAAGAAGGAGTAGAAACCTAACAAAATTGTTACAACTTACACCTTCTTTACTGCCTTTTTCTTGGAATTGCTTGCTTGGCCCCCGGGGACTTCTCTGAGTCCACCACTGGCTCTGAAAGAATCCTAAGGGAAAGTGGTTATTAGAGGCCTGGAAGTAAGGGTGTCAGGATGGAGACAATTTGCCTTGCTTCCCAGCAGAAAAGTTTAACTTCATGTCATTCCAATGATATTTGGCAACCTAATTTTGATTACCTTTAGAAACCTAAGCCTAAGCATCCACATAGTTCAAGGCAGAAGTGGGTCAAATTATAATAAATCCTTTCGAAGAGAAAGAAAAATTCATTTACTTTTCATTGAATCATCCATCATCTTCCCAAACCCACTCCAGCATTTCACCAGAGCCTTCACTGATTTCCTGCTCTAGCTGTGCCATGCAGGTGTGTGCACTCCTTACAAATGCACATCTCTGAAAGAGCAGATGCTGAGCTATCCCTGTGTGACTCCTGCCTGTGTTGAATTGTCACCACCATCTCCCAGCCCACCTGTGGCTGTGGGCACAGGCACAACCATCACGTGCCAGGTTACCCAACCCTGTGTCCCTTCTCATGGGCTGTACAGGGAGAGCTCTGGCAGCACCTGGGACCAGGCCATCAGCTGCTTGGGTTTCCTTAAAAGGAAAGTTAGGCTAATTTCATTTAACTTCTTCTCTCTCTCTTTTTTTTTTTTTTTTTAATGTTGCAGGATGTTCCTGTATTTGTAAATAGCTTGGCCTACCCTTTAATGAACTCTTTATATGACTTCTCAATATAAATCTCAATATAAAAGTTTAGCCATATCTATAAAGACATAATTTTTAACTTACTGTTGCATTATAATGTATTGTTGCTAATTCAGCTGGAAACAAGGAGTTTTAGGTATCAGTACATGCTCATTTACATAGTAAACTTCCCACAATTACTCAGCAACCGAAAATGGAAACATAACAACCCTAGCACATGGGAAAATTGTCAATACACACATCAGAAGCATTATCAGTTATATACCAGTTTAACATATGGGCCAATTTTGTTGAGTTTTATGGAGGTCCATTATAGTTATTCATTGCATTTTACCATAGCTTTTTATCAGACACATTTGCACCTTCTGTGCTCTAACTTAGAACCATGTTTCTCATTAAAGAAGAATTGTGAGGTAGAGAGTATCCTAGCAAAAGGGCATATTCCTAAATTAGACTTGGGATTAAAAAAAACCACTATTCAAAGCCATGTTCAGCTCATTATTTTGTCAGAAAAAGGGTAATTTATAGTTCTGGGTGATAATTTGAAGACAGACTATATAGACGTACTGTCAGCAGGCCAAATCACGAATGTGAAAACCCACAAAATCCTTCAGGCAAATTTAGCTGATGCTGTTCTACTATGAGTATTCCAACAGCAAAGAAGGGTTGGTGTAGAGAGCAAGTTAAATTTAGAATTGTTTATATCTGTCCACTTGGTATCTTGTGCCCATTATCGCACATTTATGGTGTGTCCTGGGGCACGACTTGCGCTTGAAAGCCTGCAGTTCACAGCAGCACGGGGTTGGCACGCAGAGATAAGGGCTGAGGAGCATCCTCCTGCTCCTGAGCTGCTCTCTGCTGGTGCCATTAACGTGCAGGTGTGTCAGGAAGATTAGTTCTGACTGGCTAATTAGGAGAAAAAAACCCAGAGGCTTGATTTGAACTCTCTTCAAAGCCTTTTGAACAGCCATTTAGGCTAAAATGACAGCTAGTCTAGCACAATTTCTTTCCTCCTCTCAACAAGCAGGCATTTCCTAAATAAGTAACTCTTGTATTTTGTTCCTTCTTAGTTTTCTCTGTACTGCTTCACTGCCTTAATTAAATTTCTGTGCACTACTTCTTTGCCACCTTTCTACACAGAAAGTGTCTCATAGCTGAGACATTGTTTTCCACTGGACAGGTTTTTTAAAGAGCAAAACAAGAGATAAACCATTCACAGACTTTGGCTGGAATTTACCAGGTCATATTCATTCTTATTTGTAAAGTTCCCTTTTGCTCCCTTCTCCACCAGAATAGAGATGGAGTGAGCAAACATCTACTTGGACATTCTCTGCCTCTAAATCAGACTCCTTCAAAATGAAACAGTTGTTTTGTGAAATGCATCTGCTGTTGGAACATGGCAAAAAGGTGCTGTGAGAATGCACCTATATAACTAATACCAACAGAACTTTCTAGAAAGTGTTTGTGCTTCTGTGAAAGTTTCAAATGAATCATTATTCTGATGTGCCTCATTTGTCAAGAGACTTTTTGGATTACATGCACTAGTGACTACAATTCTTATGCAGTCAGCTTGATGAGGCCACTGAAAGTTTCTGTGGCAGCCCTGACATGATCCCAGAATCACTAAGGTTGGAAAACACTTCCAAGATCATTAAGTCCAGCGTTTGACTGGACACCACCTTGTCATCTAGACCATGGCACTGAGTACCATGTCCAGTTTCTGAGCATCTCCAGGAATTATGACCTCCCTGGACAGCCATTTCAATCCCTGACAACCCTTTCCATGAAGAAATTCTTTCTGCTGTCCAACCCAAGCCTCTCCCATCACAGCTTGAGGCTACGTCCTCTTGTGCTCAACCCCTCACAACTATGGGGTAGCAGGTACCAGGGAAGAGTCCTCAACATATCTTTGTCTTAAATCTTTCATCATACTATAGCATTTGTGACAAGAGTTTCAGTGTTTACATAGCCTACAGGATTCATAGTGTATTTACTGCATTTTTACTTACTTGTGAAGCCTGAGAGTAGAAAAAAAAAAAATTCTTCTTCCAAAGAAATAAGTGGAAACTCAAGGGGACCATATATTTAATGACAGAAAAACCCCTGATCATAACAAAGCCTAGCTCTAGTAAAGAATTTCAAAATTTATTTACTGCATTGTGTGGGCTGCTTTGAGGGAAAGTGAGATATGCTAACAGCTAAATCTAGGATCACAAAAGTAGTTGGGCTGCTATCTCTTTACCCACCCCAGTCCACCACTTACACACAATGAATCTCAACTGACTTTGATTTCTTAACAATTTACATTCTGATGTCGAGTCTATCTAAAGCAGTGCAGTTCCACGCAGAGAAATTCAAATCAGCCTTTCATCCACCACCTGCAACACATTTGCATTGGCACAAACCCCACTTGGATTTAGAAGTCCCACTTCTCACTGTGCTGTAATTTTACCCTAAGTTTCTGCTCTCAGCATCTAGGTTGTTTCCTGTGGATAGAGCCTCCTAATTATTGGCACAACCCCACTGGCCAAAGCGTAAAGACACTGCAGTCCTAAGAGAACTCAGAGCAGAAGTTCCCCCTCCTTTGATCCTCTTGGTGAATTCTTCAGCTTCTTCTAGCACATTCACGTGGTCTGACTGAGATATAACTTCATGCTCTGAAACATGATACAGGTTTGAGGTCACATCTGCCACAACTCATCTGAGTTTTCTAACCTGAGTTTTGGTTTCTCTTTCTCTCCCTCTCACACAGACACCACAAGTAAGACTTGGCTCCAATTTCTGACAGATTCTCTTGCTTAAATGAAGCCTGACCTCTTCTAGTGTATGCTCTCCAGTAAGCATGCTTTTAAGAAACTCTTCCCTATCAGATCAATTTGCCCTTTGCCTTTTATAAGGATAGTGGATGTCTGAAAAGAAGGGGAAGGTGGGGTTAGGGGAGCATTCCTACAGGCTGTTTTGTGGTGCTTATATCCCAAATAAATCTGAGAACATGAATCACAAGGAAGCAAGAAAAACATTTTTGCTTCTTTGCATTTACAAACCCCCACATTTATCTGGTGAAGACTCTGGGAATATTTTATTAAGAAACAAAGCCCCTATTAAAATGTAATAAGAATGATGATCCTTTTGCATCAGAAGGAGATTGTATCTTCAGAAATAAGCTTGATGCATAAGGTTATTGGGATGAGTTTTGGCTAGTACTCAGGTTTCACAGTTGACATGTAAATGAGCAGAGGGAAATAAAAAAATAAACCACACCAAAAGCCCTCAACATAGTTTTCTCTAGCTTCCTCATCTATTTGTCTTGCAGACTTCTGGATGGCTGAAAAACCCTTGAGAAAGGGAGAAAATTGTTTTTCTGTGCTCAAATAGATCAGTCACCACTGAAGTCTGGAGAACACCCAGGCTCTACTCCCACATTCAAATTTGATTTGCTCTGCAAATTAATTTAGTACTTAGCCATATGACAAGCAATACAAGCCAGGATATACCAAGTCAGAGCCTAATCCCAGAAGTGGCTGAGCAATCCCAAATTCCACTTTTAGAAGCAGACAGAGCTCAAAGTATCTTGCTAACTGCAGGTCTCTTTAGAGGTCTGTAAATAAGCTGTCAGCTATAAAAGCCCTCATGGAGCTCTGGGTTCCTGTGTCTAGGCAGAGTTTGATATCAAAGGTGAATCCGAATTAAATTACATACACTGCTGTACATAAAATAAAATAGACTTGGGGGTTTTTTAGTTAGTCAGTACAGACCAACTACAAATCCTGTATTCTTCCCTGACTAGATGCTTCCTTGTTTACTCTGCTCAGATACACATACCTGAATGAAGGAGCAATTCTCACCACGTATAAATGGTGAGGATGTTTGTGCTCTTTTTAAGGTAGTATTCACTTGTTCTACTATCCTGTTGAAATTTCTATCAAGACAAGCAGCTTCAGCAATGCTTCCACTGATGGAAACAGTGAATTCCTACCTCTGTGCATCTCCTCCTCTTGCCTCCAGAAATGCCAGCATAATTTATTCTGTGAATATTCACAATTGAATGAAGCATCCCTGTACAGACTTGAGAGTGATTCACCACTGGTCCTGCTGCCTTCCCCTGCAGGCACAATACTATTTGGTTTGAAGAATGATCAAAAAGGGTGAAGCAGACTAAGGAAGGAGGATATATTTCTCCTACAGCAAAGAAAATTTAAGGAAAATTAAATTAATTTTAAAAAAATCTCAATCTTAAGGTGTTTTCATTTGAGTTTCGTAGTTATATCTGCAGTTTTAATGATTATAACTGAGCAATGTTATGAAATAATGTTAGACTTAGGACAAAGAAGCACTTCTAGGTGGCTCATAACTGATAAAGGTAAGGTGAAAATTAATAAGGGAGGTGTTTTTAGTGTAATCATAATGAGAAGATGCCACATAGTAAGCAGAAAACTAAACAAAATTCTAAAGTCTGGAAAAGGAGAAGAAGAAAGGAAGAAGATACAGTAATAAAAAATAAGTGCATTTAGTAACAAAGGATAAAAAGGTTGGTGAACAACCTTTGTTTCTTCATTGAGACACATTTTTCACCCACAAAGATAAATTCATGCCCAATTGTGAGCCATTATGCAGCAGCAATATACAAATCTAAGCTTTTCTACAAGAAGAGATTATACATTTCATGTAACAAGAAGCCTTGTCATTAATAAGATATTAATAGAGTGGAAATATTGCACATTTCCTCAGTTTTTAGTGCTGCTGAGGAGCATGGATACTAGATTATTCCAGTAAGAGCAATACAGTTGGCAAAGCTTATATTTTCAAGTGGCATGAACTGTATTGACTGACCATTACTGTCTATATAAGTGTATATATTTGTATATATACATCCATATACACCTGAACTTTTTTACTCAGGCCTTAATTTTTTTTCCAAGAGAGACTTAGGATAAGATTATATTTGCCTAAAAGGCAAAAGTCAGATAGTATTTAGAAAAAATAAGTTTCCAACAAAAAGACAGTACTGTGTTGCCAAACTGGCCTTTGAAATGGGCGTGGCCTATAACTCACTGAGGTATTTAATAGCTGACAGTTTCCATGATAAAAAGTTCAAGTTATATCAGAAGCAAAGCAGTAGATTCAGTAATTACTGCCAGTTTTATTAATCACAGTTACATCAGATGATTTATGGATGACTGAAGTACTCAGGCAATTTAAAAGAAAAAAAAAGTTTGTCAGAATAGACCGTAATTTACAGTGAAAGGTACTATTTAAATTCAGTCAGAAAAACACTTTCATTGACAATGTGTAGCCCACGTCATTCCTCCTCTCCCACTGCAAAACAATTCTTTTAATTCATAACTTAATGTTTAGAATCTTTCCTTATGACAGTGATGCTTGACCTCTGAGCTGGATAGCTTGCACCCAATCTTAAGTTTTTAATTTCCTGAAAGGTTGCTCAGCTGCATTCGTGATTCATGTCAGAAGCAGGATAAACTCTGCCTCTGTTGTCCCTTCCCTCATCTACAGGTCCTTGTCCTGTGTTCAGTAATAGCTGCCCCAGTAGCTCCAGGGGAAATAACACTCCAAAGCTCAAGATTTCCAAAATCATACTTCAAGTTTCAGCATTATCAGTGCCATATGACCCAAAGCTGGTGTGACAATGCATCAAGATCACAGAGTCTTAGGTGAGTCTTCTATGAACTGAAGGAGAGGTCACTTCCCCACTCAAACCCCTCTCTGTTGTGCAGGGGGCAGTTGGCCCTTCCCTATATAAGGTGGTGCCCTTCAGAAAAAACAAAGAAAGTGAGAGCAAAAGAGCACAGGGAAATGGACTGCAATGAGGAGAAGTAGCCTGGCACTGTGGCCAGCTAGACAAGAGGTATAATTTGTCTGTAGTGATGTCCCTGGCACAAGGTGAACTTTTCACTCATGTAAAAGCTCTCAGCATGAGCTTTTTTCCAGTGTATCTTTGGTTCTCCCTATTGTTTTGTTCCCCTTGGCAGCATATTTATTCTTTCTCATGTTCACAGAGGTGTTTCTTCAATCCCAGGGGGCATGCATTAATATTTAAAAACTCGTTTGGAAATAATATTGAGTAAAAAAATTGATTAAGCTTTTCTAATATTGGAAGGAATTCAATTCAGGGGCCTTATGTACTTCAGTGGTTTCTTCTTTCCCCTATTTATTTTTAATTTTGCTGAAATTGCAGTGAATTGCTATAAATAAGGGTTTTTTCATTATAGTTCTAACTTTGAATCATGTTTCAGACTACTTCACCTGCCCCAGCAATCTGGTTTCTAGATGAGGTAAAGATAACATGGAAAGCATGGCAGAAGGAACTTCTGGCAGTATTATTGCTCTGCACTATGTAAAAATGAGGGGGAATGTGCCCATTATTGCAGGTCAAAGATACAGATCTGCTAACAGATCATAGCACAGTTCTGTTGTGAAACATGAGGCTAGACCTGAGCACCTCAGAGTCCACACAAAGCAGAGCTGGTTTTAGTCTGAAAGCAGCCGTGGAAAGGTCACCAAAGACAGAATTTTGGGTTCAGTGGTTCTGTCCTAAAACACACTTTGTATGTAACCCTTTTATGTACACAGTGGGAAGAGCAGCAGCTGTTGCTGGGCTTTGAGGGTATCCACAAAAGTAAAGCAGAACAGCTTCCAGATGGGCAATTCTTCCCAAATAAGAAAGCTCCATTAAAAAATTGAAAAAGCACACACAGAAAAAAAAAAAAAAAAAAAAAAAAAAAAAAAAAAAAAAAAAAAAAAAAAACTCGTGTGTGCATATTTGGAGCTTATTTGGATAAATGACATTTAATTTGACTGAGTAAAGACCCTGCTACATCTGAAATGAAGATTTAGATATTGTGTAGTTACCAGCAGTTTGAACCATGACTTTGAGCCCTCTAAAGAGTAATTCCAAGGGTAAAACCAGAACAATGGAATTCCATCAGGCCCACAGGATACCTCTATATGCAGTTACAGACCTCTTGGATAGATTGTTAATTCTTAGTAATATAATAGAAATAAAACATATTCTGTAACATCTTTTAAATCAACAGATGTTAGAAGCCTGTTTTTGTTAGAATAAAATGTGCAAATACTTGCAAATTGAATGTATTTATGCTGTATTCTTTTTATAGAAAATATAAAGTACAGAATGTTTTGGAGTATCTGCCTTAATGCTATTTTCTTATTTCTTCAGCTTTTTTACCAGGTTCAAGGAGATATGTGTTTAAAGATAATTGAAAATGGGAAACAAAAAGATGTTGTCATCCAAGAAGGGGAGGTAAAAGAGGATTGTTTTTCCATTATAGTTGTACATAAGTGTGTTAAATTAATGTTTTGTGTATTATTTATGCCTGCTGTGCAAGAGATGGCATCAGATTTAATAAAAAAAAAAAGAAGCTTGAATGGAGTATAGAAAATTTCATATAAATAATAGGAAACTACAATACACTGTGTCCAACATTTGCCTATTTCAGTAACAGATAAAAATCCCTCTGAACATCAACAGATAGTCAAGAACATACTGAGGGAAGTTCTTATTCACTGCATTGCCTGGGATCTGCCATGTGAATTCAATTGGGTCAGTCTTTAATTTACACATTGCCAGGTACACACCACTTACCCACCCACACACCAATAAGCAAACTGCCTAAACTTAGGAATTTAAATGATTCATATATTTTCAGCCTTCTTTAGTCCTCACAGCTAGCCTTTCCAACCATCCCAGTAGGACAGCTCTAAAAGAGCCATTTACAAATAAAATATACCCATTTTTTCCTTATAGCAGTAGCCTTGCTAAGGCATAGACTGCAGTGCTTTTACTGAGAGCACGAATAGATACTGGCTGTTACCACGAGCTGGATCTACTACAGCTGCCACTCATGGTTAGTGACACAAGCTTGGACTGCACTCAAGTCTTTGAAAGGATTATTAGGCCTAGTGGGGACAGCCTGTAAAATGGAAGAGGTGTTAAACCCAGTAGCTTAATGTCACTAAAAGCATTACAACTTTTTCAGTGACGAAACAGAACCACGTTTTCCAGCTATGAGGTTCTGATGTTACACTTCACACTGAAGGAGCACACCCAGCTGAGATCTCAGCCTGTAAGAGAAGCACTAATGAAAAGGAGCACACAATACTTGCTGGAAAGGCTGACTCTAGTACTGGTCAGGCACTGCCATTAGTTTTGTAGACAGAGAAACTGTAATGATGCCCAGCCTTGGCAAAGACTTCTGTACTGGTGAAGAATACAGGCTTACCCACTTGCTGTACAGGGAGCTGCTAGGAAAGGGTGTATTCTCAAGTTTCAGTAATAGACTTCTCTTAACCACATGTTGCCTATTCACTTTGTCACTTGCATGAGTAAATAGCCCCTCATATTTGTTAATTTTTTCCGGAGAGAATAGCACTCATCATGCAATCAAAGGTGCTCACTGTGTTAGGAGAATACGTGTGGCTGATTAGTTCAGACATTTTATTGAGCAGACAAAAAACTTGCTTTGTTATTTCCATTTCAATTACTCATAAATTGCAATAAGTTTATAAATTTCAGATGAGTAATTTTTTAGATTTTCATTTCAATTGTGTGTAGCAATTATGATAAACCAGGAGGAGAGAACTTGACTGCCATAAAGGCAGTGCTGATTACAGTCACTGTGGCATCATTCACAGAGACAGCAAGAAAGAGTGTTTGCAGGGCTGTGGATACCACAGTGGGTACAGCTGCAAAGGAGCACACAGGATCAACAAAAAGTAGGGGAGAAATGGGTCAGGGAGCAGAAGACTTTGCAGGTTGAGGGGCAGGAAGAGGACAATGCAAAAACCAAAGATTTCCTGACACTGATGCTTTCTGATTTCTTTTAACAGATGTTCCTCTTACCTGCCAGGATACCTCATTCTCCTCAGAGATATGAAAACACTGTGGGTCTTGTGGTTGAGAGGGAAAGATTAAAAACAGAAATCGATGGGCTGAGGTGAAGTATAAATTATTGACTAAACTGTTAGAATTCGTAATACAAACTAATTTCTCATATCAATACAATGCTGTATTTTACCTTGCTAGTAATTTAGCAGATTCACTCAGCAATTTTTTACTAATTCTATCCATACATCTATTTATCTATATCCATAAACAGAGACGTCATTTAGCATTTGATTTAGTTAAACAAGGAACATATTGAAGTGTCTTAAATGCATGTTGTGGTTATAGCAATCTATTTATGTACTACCTACTGCTATTGACCTAAGTTTTAAAAAAACCTCAGATTAAAATTAAAAAGCTCTTTTTATCAGTTCTGGCAAGCAGAACATTAATTCCTTTATAAGCACTGGAAGAAAAAAGATGAAGAGCAACTTTCTTGTCAAGTGTGTGGGAAGCTGGAAACAAATTTTCTCACCACTAGACCCTCTACATTGTACACACCTCTGCCTAGGTTTTATTGCCTTCTGAGAAAAACATCTTGTCAGTGGTTTGCTTTTTATTCTGGTAGGAGCAGGACTAAGCTTTGTCTTGTGTCCATACAGAATTCACAAGTCTAGGAGGGAAAGTCACAACAGTAACATCAGCCAGTCTAGAAAAGCTGTCTTGGTACTACCCAGTGACAGACCAAACAGAATTTGTAGCTGTTCATGTAATTGCTACAGATTTAAAACTGCAGTGGTGTCTGTAAAGTGCTTTCCTGTCCTTTTACCTACAGTTTGATTGTTGCATGGGTAGTGTCACAGAGCAGGAAGATTGCAAGTATGCAGAGCTAGAAAGACATACTTTTTCATTCAAACAAAAAAGGCTCCAGAAAGAAACTAAGAAAGGGACCATTCAAGGAAAGAAACCCACACAATTAAATTCCAAGCTCATTTAAAGCTTTGTTTACCTATGCACTTGTCTCTTTTATCCCTTTCATTGCAGATCTGAAGATTGTGTGGACTTAAATTATTTAAAGGATATTTTGAGCTAGAAAGTTATTAAAAATTACTAATAATAGACAATTATTAATGTAAAAAATGAACTTAAATGGTAAAGTAAAGTAAACTTTACTTAAAGTAAAACAACCTTCCATGTGAACTCTGTGAATGGTATGACAGAGAACTACTGAATGCCTTTTTAGGGATCCAGGCTGATGTAGAGATTTGCATTCCAATATAGGCATGCTCAGGTGGAGAAGCTAAACTAAAAGCTACCTTATGGCTTGCAGGTGGAAATTAACACATCCTCCATTCAAAATATCTAATCAGGTGCCTGAAAATAAATCACTTAGGCATTTTTAGTGCCCTTGTTTTCACACTGATGTGGTGAATGAAGACACTTGAAGTTTTGTAAGTGAACGATCTTGTCATGCTTTTGAAACTACAATCCCTCTGTGTGCTCCTGGGAGAGGAGGGAATTTACAACCAGAACCTCTGATGTTCTCATACCCTTCTCACTGCCAGCCACCTGCAGCAAAGACTGTACAAGAGGAAATCATAATGCACTTTGAAGTATGCTGACTCAAGGCCTAATACTGTGCTACTGTTCCATTATTTGTCATGTCTACAAACCTAAGTCATAAATCAGAGGCCCCAGCATGCTGATTACTGCATAAGTGAAGAATAAGTAGCCTGCCCCAGTGTTCCAGCCTAATGATTACATGTCTTGTGCTATGAGAAAAATGATCCAGCTAATCTTAATTCTATGGCAAACAAGTACAAAACCAAGTAATTTTGATGTTAGTCATGTTGTTGGACACTTTGTTTTTACCAAATGAGACATTTTTAGCCTCTTCCTTCTCTGTAGATTGTCTGTGTTCAGTATTTGTGCTGGTAGCACAGCTTTTTCCATTGGAGGTATAGATATTGTTACACTCTTCAGTTTATCTTCTTTTTGCAAAAGTTGAGGAGCCAGGAAACTCTTAGAAAATTTCTGGACAATATGTGTATAGATAGATAAGATATGAACATACAGATATGCACAGGATAATTACATAAGTCTTGTTTTCCTCTTCAGGCACACATTGCAGTAATTTTAACCTAAAAGACACACAGGACCTTCTTAAAAATATTGACAATATGAGTGACAGTACTGGAGCATCATTCCTTGCCAGTCCATGCAGTCTTTTAAAAATCTTAGTGTAAATTCTGTATTTGCCATTCCATAGATTCATTCCATAGCAACCTTGACTTGTTGACCTCATCAAAATTTGTTTATCTGTTAAGACAAAAAATTAATGCAAGTGAAGCACTACATTCCTCTTCAGGGGGTGACCTAAACACTTCCCAAATCTATGTAGCTGAAACCCATCTATTTTTCCTAAACAAGTCCATAAACCACCTTACTTTCTTACCAGCCCATACATGGGCATTAAGTAAGCTTTCTCAAATATGAGTATTTCTCTCATAGTTGCATGGAAGCAGTTACTGCAAATAGTATTTGAGTCCAGGTTGTTTTGCCGTAACTACATCCGAGGTGAACATTCCTGGTCCCAAGAGATTATGGCAGCAATCATTTCCAGGATGAAATCTGGAAAGGTTGCTGAAAAATTTGGTGACTTATCTGTGACTGATCAACAGAACTACAAGGCACTCCACAGAACTTTGAGCATCCCACCCACCAAGTCACCTAACCAGGGAAACAGAAAGCTTTCCCAAATAATCATTCCTCAGAATAAAGAACACCAGGCTTGAAAATAAGTTGCTCTTACACAACATTGAGTAGCTATTTCCTTCAAAAGACTGAAACTGCCTGATCAGGTAGTTAATAAAAGGATTGACTAATGTGTTTACTTCATCAGATACTATGTTGGAGAATCAACTAATGTCCTCTTTGAAAAATGGTTTCACTGTGAAGATCTCGGCACTCAACTTATACCAATAATTCAAGAGTAAGCTTTTTCCTTTGTAAATTAAAAAAAAAATTGAAATGATATTGTCGATGTTTTTCAGTCCGTGGCTTACGTCATTAATTTGCTATTTATGCTGCATTTTTCATAGACTTGTTAAAAGTTAATTGATGCTCTATAAATTTTTAATTATGTTTTGTACACCCCAAACTCATCAAATCAGATTTAAAAAAAAGAGAAATCAATTGTTTTGCACATCCATCTGGAACACACTTTTTTGAACCAGTAAACTTAGTAGCACACTGCTTCTAAATGCAAAAAGAATTGAGTGAAAAATTACCACTGATTAATGCTAGGTTATCAAGGTAAAGCACTAAACTGCTTTCACCCTTGCTTTAATCTAAATACTTTTAATTGTTATTATTGATACATAATCAGAACTGTGGCAAATTTAGTAGAGAGCTACTTTCTAGGGAACATGTGAATGTCATTAATTAATCAGTGTGTTAAATGCTTACTAAAGGTGAACAAGGGAAGTGTTTAGTGACATTAATCTTGTAGGACTTTCAGACAAATCCCTTGTCAGTAAAATAGGTATAGTCTTGCATGCATGTGATAGTAGCTGAGGATTTGGCACATCCATTCTCAACACAAAACTTACTGGCCAGTATCACTGCCTAGTCTTTGTTAACCTACAGAACATGACTTTTTTACTTGTGTTTAAATGTTCGTTATTCCAGGTTTTTCAATTCAAGGCAATATAAAACTGGAAAACCAAACCCAGGTAATGCAAATTAATTTCAGAATTGGAACAATTGCTAGTTGAATAGCAGTGATTCTCACCACATAAAATAAGTATCTGCTTTTCCTTCTGATTATGTAAACTAAAGTTACTTTGGGAAGTAATTCCTTTCATTACCCCAACCACAAGGAAATTGCATATACATGATTACCAACAGCATCCTGGGGTTGTCTGTGTGATGCCATCAAAACCACCTATCAGGTAACTATACTAGTGTGAAATGCTAATATCTCTATCCTTCTGTGCCTTTCAAGTCTTATGCTAACAAAATTTCACTTCTGACTGACTGCCCATAATGAGATTTTTGTGAGTTGAATTGATACACTCTAGACCTACTTGTACTCCTTTACCTATAACTATACACTGTGATTTACCCTTAGGAAACCTAGAGAAAGCCAGATGATTTTAGTTCCTGTAGGGTCTGATCCATTTAACATTTTATTTCCATGCTGTCTTGCCCCATTTTTTATTTTGTTTCTGTTGTGTGATTGCAAATTCCACACTAGAACAGATGTGCCAGCTGTAACTCCACTTAAGTCTGTTGGAAATAGCATAGAACAGAGAAAGCGACTGTTGTAGAAAACCAATCTATTAGTTTTGGCTTTAGAAATCATCTGTCTCAAACCATCTCTCAAGATGGTTGCTTTCTGCATGGCAACAAAAGCCTCAGTTGCAAGGATACTGCAACAGCACCTTCAGTGGAAATCTTGTTTTGCTGAAATCTTACAATCCTGCTGGCCCACAGCTTCATAAGCACCCAGCATTTCCATGATCCATTGCTACTGATTAACATAAACTATGCCCAAAATACCACCCCTCTGTCTTAACTGTGTACAAAAGACCACACTATACAACCATTTCTGCAGGAACAGGCTCTATGGACTCTTTGGAAATTAGGTGTAACCTGGTCAGTTCCACTGCAAGAACTACCTGGAAAGTCCCCATGACATTGCCAGGTTCTTAACTGACACATGGAGAATCGTCATATGAGCAGCAGAAGCTGCCTGTGTGATCTCCAGGAGAGCCTGAGATTCCTTCCTGGAGAGTTCCTACACCAGTCAGCCAAATGCTAACCAGTTCAGTCAATCCCACTGCTCAACTGGGTTTGTTCTTTCCAATCTCTCTGCTGTCTCATCTGTGCTGACAGCTGAGGGACACTCTGTACCAACAAGAAATGGATTTATGGCTTAGGTGCACTGCACCCAGCTATGCTACTCTTGACCTTATGACCAACCTGAATGTCATTCTCCAGCCACATTCAAAACTTGAATTCCATAGCTCTTGTCACAAGAGAAATTTTAGTTTCCCCTTTCTAAAAAGTTTTTGGAACAAGTTGTCCTTAATCTCCATATTAATTCCTGAATATCTTAAGATGATTTTTATGAGTTACTCTAAGAGAGACAAAAGTTCCAGTGAAACACTATTTCCACATCTATCCCATTTCTCAGCTTGACAGTCACCAGAAAAAAGTCACTGTCTGCCATCTCAATCAATAACAGAACAAAGCTCTTACTCAAATACTAAAATTGGGCTAAGATGTTTTTTGCATGCACATCAAAGTTCTTAAAAAGAGTTAACTAAAACATTGTCACCAAAATGAAGTTAAGAGAAAACTCTTCTGTATGGAATAGCAACCTTATAGCCCTTGCAATTAGGAAGTGGCAAAGTCAGAAACCCAGCCTGAAAACTTTGTTGCTGAACCAGCTTTCAGCATTGGTTCTTTGACTGACTGGGGAATGTAATTCTCAGGGAAAGGCCTCATGTTTCTTATCAATAAAATGGGGTTGATTCCAAGATCTTACTTTTATTATTATGCCATTTGAAAATCTGTGTTAGTCTGAGCATGTCACCTATGTTTGGGGGTGGTTTGGTTTGTTTGGGGTTTTTTTGCATGGAGGGTGTGAGGGTTAGGTAGGGCAGGTACTGCCTCACTGTGTGTTCATACAATGTTTAGCAGAGGAAATATTATTTCAGATGAAGCCTCTAGATGCTGCTATAATAAAAAAAATACCATATCACACATAGTATCCTTGTTCAATATAGAGATTTCCACTAAGCATCCCTCACCAGGCTAAGAGTTCATATGTCAGTAACAAATTAATTATATCAGTGCGGAAACAAAATAACATTAAAGATTTATATTGTTAATATTTTTGCAGATTGGAGCTAAAGAACAAACCTGGCAATCAATCAAAAGCTGTAATGTATCCTGACACCTTTTTTTTAGACAAATAATTCTGAGAAATTGTTATTGATAAATCCAGCACAGAAGCTCTTTTCTTGTAATTTACCTGGCAGGTTTTCAGCCTGGGGAATAGCTCCCTTTTTCCAACTTTCAGGTTTCATGGACAATAACTAGCCCAACATCTCAGTGATATCTTATGCATGAGGAAAATACCCCACATTTTTAGTTACAAAAGTTTTAGCTTATACCTATTGTAACTGTCAGTGACTGATAGTGTTTAAAAAAAACAAAAAAACAAAGTTTGGCTGAGATAGAAGTAAGCTGGTGATATATTCACTCTGAAGGCATACCCAGCTGACAGAAATATAATGCTTTGGATTTATTCTCTGAGCAGCTCTCTTCTCATTTTTTCTTTAAAGAAGCAGAGTTCAGCAAGCAGCATGACACTTGTAACATATAACAAGCTACCATCAGTTGTCATGATGTTTCACTCAACACATAACTCAACATTGAGCTGGTCTATGCAGAGGATGGAGTTTTAGCCTTTTTTTTTCCAGTTTCTCTTCTGAAAATCCAGAATTACCTGAATTTAAAAGTGGCAGCTGGAGTACTCTCAGGTTCCTCTCTACATAAGCCTGAGCTAGTACCTCACTTTCTTAGAGAGAAATGAAATAAAATTGAAGAAAAATATCTTCAAAGAAATCCTTGATTGCAGCTCACTCATAGAGGAAATAGAGGAAAGCTGTAAATGGAATCAATCAAGCTGCAATGGCTCTTAAAAAAAAAGAATCA
>VZRX01024208.1:161243-172179 GCA_013398075.1 Notiomystis cincta | reverse complement strand
AAAAAAAAAAATGCAAAAGGGTTTAAAAAAAAAAAAAAAAAAAAAAAAAAAAAAAAAAAACACCCACCAAAAAAACCCCCCCCCCCCCCCTCCTTATTTATGATTTCTGGCTTAGCCAATAGCAAGGAAAGTCTCTCTGAAAGCAGGGCAGTCAGAATGTATGAAGAGACAGCAGAAGAGAGACTCTAGTACCATCAGGAAAAATATAATCAGAAATATATATTGCATGCAGGCCTTACTCAATGCATCCTCCCTGGAGCTGTTGTGTATTTTATTACTAGACTCTTTTGTTTCCATGTGCAGAAATAAAGTCTGAGAATACTCTCCCCTTTTTTTATCAAAGAGTGAAGATATTTAGGATATGGAACTCTCAAGATGGATTGGTTTGGGTTACTTTGTATATTTTTTTGACATGAGGAATCATAGTTATCAAAACAACACTTGCTACTTTCAGTTGGATCAGCCTGAGAGCAAGATTCTCCCAATGTCTCTATTTCATCTCACTTTTCTAGTCAAGACGACAAGAGACAGTTCAGACAGAGAAACCTCAGTTCTAGTAAACAGTGATGGCTGAATATTCTTTGCTGAAGTAACCAGAAGCTCAAAAGATTTTCCTGACATGCCTGAAATAATCCAGACTTCTTTTAGGGGTAATTTGATGGGGAAAAAACTGCAAGAAAAATTTTTCCCAACTTAAATGTGTTTGAAAATGAACTTCATAAACATCATTGGTAGAGGTAGACTGTCAGGTTTTTGTTTATCCAAATTAATGTACAATTTTGTTTATCCAAATTAATGTAATTACAATGAAATTTTATTTCCTAAACAAGCTTTCTTGTCAGTGAACATACATATATATAGTACAAAAACCAGTCCTGTAATAACTTCACTAGCAAAACTTTGATTGACTTTTGGTGTATCTAAGGTGATTTACAGTCTAGATTAAGAATATGGTTAGTTAAGTTAGAATACAGCACAGTTTTATGTTCATGACTCAGAGCAAACAAAACTTAAGGAATAGAATGAGCATGAAAAATTGGGTATATTCTTCAGTCAGTGGAGCAGGGATACCATAGAGCCCAGGTAGCAGTGCTATTAAACAAGTTATAAGGGTAAGCTCAGCACTATAAAAATCAGCTCCTGTACTGTCATCCTCTGTAGCTAATCCAGTGATCCTCTGCAGACAGTATTTGCTGCTCACTCTTGTTTCACTGATACATAACTGAAAAAACCTGTTTTCAGTTAACTGGCTAGTGGGCAATGTTCATTCAATTAAAACTACCTCAGAAACCTAAAAACAGGCAGGAAGAAATTTTGTCTGTATTTGCACAAGGGCAAGTACAGGGCCATGCTTTTTAGCTTAAAATAACTGTGTAAATATTTATGCCTTTCTGTACTGAAATAATTCTAAAGATACTGCCTCTGTATACTTCTTAAATATGAATGCTAATTTTGAACACAAGTTTTATTTGCTATTTATCTGTTTATCAAATGGACTATTTGATTCTCTTTACTCTCATCTTGAAGGACTTCCAACACACCTTCAATCCTTCTCTTCTATAACATGGTACTTCTTTCTACTCTGGGTACTTGTATTTAAAAAAACCAGCATTATGAGCATTTAGATATTAAAGACTATCCAATTAAGGACTAACCAATACAGAGAATCATTTTAATCTGTCTAGACCCATCAAAATTGTAAAGTTCTGCAAAACACCATCTCTAACTTTTATCAACAACATGAATCCTCTCCTTTTCTGTATCGTGCTCATTGCTCTCTTCTGGCAAAGATGACCATATAAATACACTGTTCATCTTTAGCCTGTCAACTTAAGTAACTTCCAAGTCATGTTTATATTTCCCCTGAAGCTGCCCCTAATCTGCAAAGGATATGTAGGTGGAAGAAGGGGATAGAGCCATATAATATAACCCTTCAATTCTTACAAGCATGTTACCTCTCACTGGCTTCATCTATTTCCCCTCCCCTCATATTTAAATGCTTTCTACTTTACACCAGTCCCTAATGACTACAGAGACCATACTGAAAAATAACTACTCAGACAGTCCAACTAAGTCAGCAATATTTAATGCAGAAACAAAGTAGGATTACAATGTCTGGAGAAGAGCTGCTATAATTTTCTGTATGAAAACTTTTACCAAGTTTTTTTTAATTCCAAAGTAAAATGTATCATCCAAGATCCAGGACTGCAGGCTGTACCTTCTCTGAAGCCAAAAGGTTCATTAGGCTCCCAGAGTTGCTAAAGACAACACCAAAAAAAACCCAAGAAAGTCTTCAGGAAGAAATCTGCTTCTCCCACAATATTTTTAAGTGTGCCTCCTCACAGAGGGGCAGAACATAAAATGTAGGTTCTGGGAGCTCTCCTAATGCTTCACCATATGAACGAAGCCACTGTCTGCCTTTAGTTCATCATGTACATAGTAAAACTACCAGGGAAATAGGAAGAAATGCCCTACAGAGTTGTTTTCCTTTCTGTTCAGACTTTTGTGAAAAAGATAAGAAATATTTAAGAGCTATAAAGTGCTGCAGTCTCTCAGCAGGTATGTCCTCTCTAATAAAGTAGCTTATTTCTTCCTTAGGCTCTTAAATGCTCCCCAGACAGCAACATCTGAAACAGAAAACTCACTAATGGAGTTCATCTGACATTTTCACTAGCATTTCTAAGGCTATATTGTGGTAATAGCTCACAGATGCAGTAAAAATCCTTTTTTCACCAGTAGAGTGAGGTCTCAACTCTTGTTATAATGAAATATCCTATTCTATGGAAACTGAAGTTACTTACAAAGAGGATTAATGAAATGCTCATGGTTATAATAGAGCAGATTCAGAAGCAAAATTAAGATTCGTTATTTTAGGATTGGACAAGTGGACAGCATTTCTCCATACAATTTGTCATTCTTAATTACAATAACCTAGTGAGATCATAAAAAACCTTTATAAAGAATTATGGCCTAAATAGTGACTTTTTTGGTTTAATTTATTCCTTTGCTTCTGGCTGATGATATCTCCCTTTGAAAAAGCTATATTTCTCTATTACAAAAATATTTTTCAAATATTTTTCCTCATTCTTAGTTTCTATTAGGAAAAAAAAAGTTGTTCAGTTTCCAACATAGATTTAATGACACAAAGAAAAATGTGCCTAGAAATAATTACATGGACAAGTCATAAATTAGCAGTCATGCCAATTCTCAGACCATGCTACAAAAAAAAAATACAGTTACACAGGGAAAAGTATGATTGCACCAAGTGAGTGCTGTATTTTCAACTAAATGTTTCTGCATCTATATTCAACAACAGGGAAATGAACCAACAATGCTCAGAGTAATCATTCACTCTCAGTGCTTTCACTCTGGAGTTTTATATGGACTGAGCTAACTACTTGTTTTTTCAAACCCAGATGTCTGAAATTATGTCCCTCATTTCACAGGTTTTATTTGCAGAGGTATTAAAATCCTACTAGTCTCATTGACATTTCTGTTAACTTGGAGATTAAAACAGATTTTTTCACAGAAATTAGATAGGTACAAATGGGAAAAAACATCCCAGGGAATGTATTATTGCTGGCATTGGCAATTAAATTTGAAATGTTGAAAAACTATTATTGGAATTATTCATTATGATATAGTATTGCAGAGATGGAAATTATGATTAGAAAGTGTACAGAAATAAATTAATACATAATTTAAAAATAATTAATGAGATCTTTATCCCTAGTCTGGACCATTTTACACTCAGTTAAAGGATGAAAAAACAAAGAGGATTCAACCACCCTACTTTGAATAATGTCTTCTGCTGCTATAGAGGGAGACACCATTTGTAATGGACTCTGCCACATCCTTGCATGGAGATGAGGACAGCTCGTAGGGACAGACTGTTCCTGAGGCAGCACAGCACCTTAGCTTGGTGGGATAATTAGTAAGAATATAAGGGGGTTTAAAGATTTGAACATTGTTCTAAATTGTTCTATCTAGAAGAGAAGGGTGACAAAACACTGAAAGATACAGTTTTTCATAAAGCCAACATGCAATCAGTTGACCTTATTTCGATATATTTCAAGTGCTTCAGTGCTCTTTTCCTTTGAACAAACTTTGAAGAAATGAGAGCTATGGGAAGAGCTTAGGGTGTTAGGGCTCCAGAAACACTCAGAGAATGAAATGGTTTGATTTCTTGACAAGAAAGCTTAGGGACATCACCAGGGAAGGGAAAGGGGGCCTTCCATGTAACATGTGAGTTTCAGGTAAGCAAATACAGCCACATGTACCTGGTAGGTCAGTGTCAATCCTCTTTTACCCTTTCTTCTATTGCTATCAGAAGCACAGTACTCCCAGCAAGCTCAAACTCTTATTTAGATAGTCCCTGTTCAGGCTGTAACTACCTGTACATTCAACTTTCTCTTTTTCTCTCCTTTTTTGCCCTGTTTAATATTCTCAGTATTGTTTAACTGAATTCAGCTTCCTCTAAAACCTGTCATTTCCTTTTTTAAATATTTACAAACTCTTTCTGTAAACACGACGTATTTTTCAGTTTAACATGATATCATCACATTGTAATTAAAACCTGAGAAAAGCTATAATCCCTATAAAGAACACATTGCTGGGATATAAATTTTTAATAGTAATGATCTAAAGAAATGGGCTTTAGTATTGAACCTTTAAATGGATGCCTGAAAATGTAAGAAAATACTAGATTTGATGTTCCACTTAGTGTTATATTACTTGGAAAAATCTACACAAGGCTATTAGCTGACTATCTTAGAAGTGCCATTTTCTTGCATTTTGCTGGCATATTTTTACCTTTACCATCATTAAACATGTTGTCTCCTTGTCTCCTGGTATTGCTAGAACAGAACTCCAGAAACAGAGGCTTGCACTTCCTCAGATACTGTTGAAAGCAAATGTACAGGCTAAACAGAAATATATGCAATAATATCTAAATATAAGTCATTAGCCTGATTAGAAATACTCAGTTCCTTTAGAAGCATCAGGCTTCAACTCCAATATGTGTGGAAATGCAAGAGGTTGGCTCCTCTTCACTGTAGCTTGTTAGCTCAAGTTCACAAGCATTAGGACACCTACAGCTTTTAGCATCATGCAAGGGATCAACACCAGGGTTAAATAAGGGCTCTGTCAAGTAGTCTATTGATAATGTCACACATCTGCCACGTACCTCATCACCACAGTGCTCTCTAATTTGTTCTGCAGTAACAGATAATCAAATCATCATACTGGGTCACACTAAAAGGTTAATTCCATTCAGGCACAGCTCTCAAAGGCCATTATGCTGTCACTGGGCAAGTGCCATTAACATCAAAAGTAGCATTAAGCCAAAATCCCATCACAGGCCAGGGCCTGCTGATAAGACAAGTGTCCAAAAAAAGCTCTTAAATTGAGGAACTTAAAGTCTAAATAAAGAAAAGTCCACCTTTACTTGAAAGTAAATTAAACTGTTATATGGTGGCTGTTTATCACAAGCAAGAAAGGACAGTGCACACTTTACACTGGCCCCAGGTAGGCACAGGCCACTCAGTGCTGTTGTCCCGTGTGTGTTGTCCCACTTGATCAGGGCAACTGGAATCAGAGATCAGCAGAAAGAGGAAAAGAGAGAAATTATATTCATGGAGAATAACAGACAGAAGTTAAACTACAAACTTAGACTTCTTATTGTTAGATTTATGTTGCTTCTTGGTCAAAACATAAACAAGTATTTTGGCTTTTGTTTTTTCCCTCAAATTCCTTGCAACCCATGGGGAACACTGGTAATTCTGCTTGCCTAAAACATCACAGTCCTCATCCTCGAGACTCAGCTTTTTGCTATTCAGTCTCCAGCACATAAAGTCTGAGCTTACTTGTCAGCTTGATGCTGGGATTCTTAAAATGGGGAGAAGAAATATTCCCCAAGCTGAGCAGGATACTCATGGCACCTCAGTATTTGTTGATATCTCGGTATTTGTCTCTTATCCTACCTGGTTCTATATGCTTTTTGTTGGTTTTTTTTTTAAGCAAACAAGCAAACAAAAACCCCACTACCAAAACCCCGCACACCTCTCTCAACCAGGACATGCATTTTAGTAGAAAGCTCTACCAATGGGTAACTCTCTTGTACTCCAAAAGTATAAGAAACTTTTCTAAATTTAAAAGACAAGTTTTATTCTGATAACAAAATAAAAAAAAAAACAAAAACAACTGGTAAAGATTTCAACTCTTAATAGAACAAAATATTTTAATGTCTTTTGGAATACCAGTTGCACTAAGTACCTTCTCATAAAATTTCTTATGAATTTTCTTTTCTTTTCCTCCTCTGCTGTATGTGAACATATATCATAATTTTTTAGACTTTTGTTTTATATCAGTTCCTAGTCAAAAAAGCAATTTTCCACTGCAGTCTCATTTGCACATATCCATAATTTAAGAACAAAGTGTGTATCAAAGATTGTTTGATGAACCTGTGAAAATTAAGGAAAGAAACCCCAAACAACCAGTCACACTGCAGTGAGAAAAATAAAGCACCAAAAATAAATCACCAAATACCTTAACACTGCATTTTAGTGTTATCAGACAATAAAATATAGAATGTTCAAGACCAGACCATGTTAATGGTTACAAGTACAGATTAAAATAAATCTAATGTAAAGACTCTTTTTTCCTTTGGTGCTGCTTAGTTTCTCTGGAGGAGTTTGCTTTTTAGTAAAAGTTGTTTAAAATATTTGAGTTAAATAATGTAGAAGTAGGAAGCTTTTATTTAAAAAAAAAAAAGCAAGCTCAAAGGCAAAAAGTAAAATCTTATTTTGCTGCAGATTTCTTCAGATTACTTTCAGAATTTCCTGAAAGAGGCATTGCCAAGAGAAAATATTTTTTAAAATATAATTATTTTAATATCACAGAATCACAGCATGAGTAAGGCTGGAAGGGACAACAGTGGGTTTTTAGGTCCAACCACCCAATATAATGAAATTTGAATAGCAAAAACTGTTTCTACAACAAAAGGGGTAGGATCCCAGCCAGATGATCTGGAGATGGGTATACTCAGTGCTTACTGGGATCCCATAAACAGCAACAGCACATCAGTATTGTTATTATTTATATATTACATGTAATATATAATCTCCATCTCTTCAGTACACTGCTATCCCCTGGATGCACTGACCCTCTTGCAAACTGTTCAAAGACTGGGTACAAAACTACCTATAATGAAAAACTGAAATGATATGTTCAAAGCACTGCAGAGCAGTGAAATTCAGCATTAGAACAGAACCAAAAGAGTATTGCATAATGAACACACTAATATTTTAAAAAGACCTGTTCTATTGCTAGCACCAAGATGAAGATTCAGCTGTGAGTTTGTTGCCACAATACATTTGGGAGCAAACCATCCAGGGAGTTTTTCCAGCATTTGGTTGGCATTACTGCTTGAAATTACTCGATGGGTGTATCCCCATGGCATTTCAGAACAAACTACTTAGAATCAACAAGGCAATTGCTCTGTCTCTGCACTTCACTGTGAGCTGGTAAATAACTAAATCTCATTTCATATACCAGCAACATGCAGCACGAATCTTGAATATTGCCAACTACACTGATACTGCAATTAGTCCTCCAGCTATTTTAAATCAAATCATTTAGGAAGGAGAATTACAGGAAATTAAACCCAGCTACAACTCCAAGAACACCACAAAACCAAATTGTATTAAATTTTAGGCTGTACCAACCCATTTGCTTCACCATGGTCAATGTATTTAAAACACACAGAAGAGAAGAAACATAAAAGCCAGTACTAACTATGTGAGGGGTGTAGAATAAGTTGATTCTATAGGCCCAAACACACTTGTAGAGGGATATGATATGAGCAAAGGCTCAGAGATGATACATCATATTTTACCAGTGAAAAAGCTGGCCTGAAAGAGAATGAGGACTATGCCAGGAAGAACTAGGTAGTGTATTGAATCCTGTTTGAATACACAGTTCTGACAAGATCTGTGAAGCCACTCCACAAAGACACACAAATAACATATGCATCTTGCAGTTACAAGTCCTGATAGTGTCCATAGCACTGCTTACAGTTATGACTGACTTTTGACTAGATAGTGTCTGTAAACTGATCCCTCAAGTAAAATGTTGGCAAAGACCAAGGGAAGCAAGTATCACTGATAGCAGTCTGCCTTGCTTACAGATGAACTCCTGAAAGAAACACCTTTCCCACTGAATTCCACCTCTGTTATGAAGCCATTTTCCTTCTCAAGCTGGTTAAATGATCATCGTGCTGAAATAAAACAGAAGAAATACTTGAGTATGTTTGGAGATAACTTTGAAACAGAGGTAGGGGGACCTAATTTCTCTAAAAAGAAAGGGATATTTTTAAAGGTATGGATAATTGGTGCCTACTGTTCAGACTGAATCCAGGCCAAGGAGCAAAATTTTGTCAGCAGACAAAGTTATGCACCCCAACAGAAGTACCTGTCTTTGGTCCATTGATTTCACTAGCTTGGTGCAGGGCCTTTCCAGCTCATTACTTCCATTTACAGAATCAACCTGAACTTTATTTCCATTCATTTCCTCTGTGATTAAAACAGCTCCTTCATTCCCCTGTCCCTCTTCTCATATTTCCCAAATCAGAAGCACCAGTGTGATGCAAATACTACTCAAGTGTGTTTAGCTTCTCTATGTGTTTGAGCAGCATTCGTGGTCCAAGTCTAATCTGGGTGTGTAAATACATTTTTTTTTTCCCTCTCCAACTACATAAAGTGGAAGTGAGGAAAACTGGACAGCACCAGACAGCCTGGGCTGCCCTAAAACATTCCACTTCACAGTTTAGTCAAACACAGTCTAGTTTGGGTGTAAATGAAGCTGTCAACATTTGATAACTGTGCTGTATGCGTGATGTTTACAAAACATATTCTTCCCCAGAATTACTTGGAGTCACACTCCAAAGAATCCAATACAGATGACAGCAAAGTGACAGAGTGTGGGAATGTCAGGAAGAACACAGAGGGGGCAGAAAATGAGAAAGATGAAGTCCTGTCTGCAGCTTTTTAATGTTAATAGAAGAAACTCTTCTACTTCAACAGGCTCTTGACAGGGCCCAGAGTTCATGAGGAGGAAGTGGCTGTTCCAAGAACAGAAGCAGGAAGCATATAGATGCAAAACTGAGAGTGGGAGGAGGCAGAAGGAATAGATAAGCGAGATGCAGAGGAGCATAAGGAGTGGCAGGTGTGATCAGTTCCCTTTTTATCAGTAGGAATCAATATGAGAATACCAAACAGAGTGTGAATTTTAATGTCTGTAAAAATAACGTCATCTTCTACGAATATTCTCCTGTAAAAATAGAATATTTAAATGCTGTTGGAAGATGAATATGGACACTTTGGTCACTTGGATAAAACCATTACTTTTCTTACCTTTTTTTTTTTTTTTCTTAAAGGTTATAGCTTATGGACCAGGAACAACTGAGAAAAGTAAAAAGAATTCGGATATTTGGATATGGCAGCTGGTATGTGGCAATTCACACTTGTTCACTGATGAGTTCATGTTTCAGTTCAGACTGAACAGTAGTAAAGCCTTCTAGCAACAGAAACTGGAATGATTCCCTTCCTTCTCATTGAAAAGATCAACAGGCACCACCTTTCAGCTTTAAACTGTAATGAAAAATAACTGTAAAGTTATTTACACAATAAAAATAGCCCCTTTTTCCTCATCATGTATGTTGATGATGGAGGTACTGGCATTCATCCTTGTTGGGGATTTTAATGCACCCTACCTAGGCTATATCCTGTAAATATATCAGAACCCCTCTAAGTGATAAAGTAGCATAACCTTCTAGTTCTGCCTTGAAACATTTGTCCTCATCCTGAAGTCAAACTGGAATCAAGTAGAATAAGCTAATAAAAAGTCTGAAAACTTGTTTATATTAAATCACAGTTGTAGGTGATCCAGATGTCCTTCATTCAGCTTGCTTCTAGAATACATTTACAACCCAAAGGAAAAACAAAGGGAAGCTCATTTTTCCTTACACAAGTCAGGCTAGCTTGGGAAGCAGATATTTCTATTAGTTCCTTTTCTGTTGAAATTCACAGGGACTATCAAATACTAATTAAAGATGTCATAATCTTGAAAGACATTTGTTTACACTGCAGCTTACATCAGCCTCTAGAATCAGCAGGCTCCCCTGTTTGACAAGATAATAAATAGCCCACTCCAATATGGATGGACTCAGCAATTTCAGTCAGCTCTCTTCTGACTTGTGAACTGCTTTTCAAGACTTAAAGAGCTATGAGGAATCACAAAAGTAGAAGAGGAGCTTAAACTATTCCAACTACTCCACTCAAACCTAGTAGGCTACTAGGTTAGGTTGGTGGCAGTGTCCCCCAAGAATCAGGCAATGGGTTGCTACTTTAGGATGGGGAACAATGAAAAATATTTTTGTTGATGCTAATACTACTAGACAGAGAAGATCAACTGAATATTTAGCTAGACCTCATGAAACAGAGCAGGTTTGAGGTGTGCTTTCAGTAGGAAAGATTCCCATGCATGCAGCATTTTCTTTCTGCTGGGGAGAGGACATGGAAAATGAAAAGCCTTCTTTCCCTTTCAGGAGGGCACATCCACTGTTGCCCTGGATGGTAAAACCGTGGCTCTCTCTGCTGGTGACAGCCTGCTTGTCCGTGCCCAGTCTACGTGAGTAGAGATGAACAGTGGTTCACTGAGTGATTCCCCAGCTTCCAGCAACATGAATTCTGTGTGTACAGTCCACACCATGTTGGGCATCACTGGTGCAGAAACAAAGCCTCTGTGAATGCAGGATTTGCAATAGTCTCTGTTATTTCTCGGGGCAAAAGTGTTTTCAGGAGGGAAACCCAGACATTTATTCTAGTTCATGTCTTATGATAAAAGTTGGAGAAAATTTAAAAAAAAAAAAAAAAAAAAA
>VZRX01024208.1:113867-131679 GCA_013398075.1 Notiomystis cincta | reverse complement strand
ACTAATAATAATAATAATAATAATAATAATAATAATAATAATAATAATAGTAGTAGTAGTAGTAGTAATATTAAAAGCTAGCCTACACTCTAGCTGGTTTTGGCTGTGCAATCTTTCTCTGAACCCTGGGCCTCTTAAAGTGTTTGGTTCAAGAGAAATGGAAAGCAAAACTGCAGCTTTGACCTACAAAGACCTACAGATCTGCCTCAGGCAGCTGCTGAAACCAGACCAATATCAATCAGAAATGAGAAGCAAAGGAAATACAGGCTCCATATCATTAAAAATCACTCCAAGGAAACATTTAAAGGAATCTTCATGGAACCATGGGACCTTCCACACAACTTATCTGCGTGCTTACTCTGATGTATATCATAATGTATTTCTTTTATTTCAAAACTCTGCATAGATTTTCTGTGAGGATGGTTATATATAATACTAATATCCAAATCTCCAGTATTGCACCCAAACATGCTAAACCATATCACAGATGACAGCATCTCTGGGAAAGGAGGCTCTTAGGAGCAGGAATATGGTGTTCACAGAGATCAGAAAAGCCTGCTTCCTTTCCTACCTTCAGTACAGACACCCTAAACCTCCCCCAGTCTTGTCAGCTCTCACATTTACACTGTGAAGATAATATTAGATATCTATTAAGCAGAAGCTTTGTGGGGCATAAATCCTGGGAGAAGAGAAGGGAATATAAATTAGCTTGTTTGAAAAGAGTCTCAATTATTCTTTAAAAAAGAACAAATTAAGTCCACGGTCATTTCTGTTAAAAAACTGCTGCTGTCAAAGTGGTACACTGAGGTCACAATTCAGATAACCTCAGCTTCCAAAGAGTCCTTGAATGCAAAAAATGTAGTTCAGTCATAACCTTGATGTGCAGAAAATGCATTTCTCATGTGCCCTTCTGTCTGCATACAACCAACTAAGTAAAGATATGAGCAAAAAACCACATTTTTTACCAGAAAATAGAGAGTTTGGGGCACATTTGTAAAATTCAGATTCTCTCTCTCACTTTTACCACTACAGAAGTCTTTTTTATTTTATAGCACTGAAGAAGCTCAGCTGCTTTAGAGTGGCTTTAACTGGAATTTGGTTTGGAGGATCTAAAAGTTTTACACATTTTCAGGACTTGAAGTGAAAAAGAAAAAAAGTAATTTAAAAGCTGAGATAGAAGGATTTTATTAACATCACCTGGCCTTTTCCATGGCACACAAGGAAACACAGCAGGACTATGTGTTAAAGGCAAAATAATTAATCTATCTTCCTTTAATATTCTCAAAGCACTAACAGGATCTTCAATGATATTAAATGTTAGGGAAAATATATGTTTTAGAGCCTGTCTGTGCATAGAAAAATTACTTTATTCACATCCCTGAGTATTGATGCAATCACAGCACTATTGTAGACTAACTACAAGATGAGAAGCAAATTGAATTATACCAGTGCAATTTCATTCAAATAATGCTTCACCAGGAATAACTGAGTTGGAGGAGAAGATTAAAAAATCATACCCAGGAAAACCTTTTGTGCCAGGAGAAAAACTGTGTGCAGACCAAACCTTCAGTGCATGGGAATTATAAGGTCTCATCAGTGTTTATTTCACTTTTTTTTTTTTTATTTTAGAAAAATTAATGGAAACAAATGCACATGGAACAAAGATCTTGGTCCTAAACCCCACCCTCATCTTTGTGAAAGCCATCTTCAGGTCTCACTGCTATATGAAGATACTATCAAAGGAGGATAATTATTTTCATGAAGTGGTTATTATTTCATGTACTGCCAGTATCAGGACTGTGACAAGACTGTGCCTTCCTACAAACTCTCAATGTTTGGCAGCTTCAGTGCTGGAGAACATCCTTTGAGTCTGCTGATATCCCCAGGGACAAGGTAGCACAGCTAAATACATAAATAAATAATTAGGGACACTGAAATTGTGNATTCTGGAGGGTTTTCAGTAAAATGGTTTTGTAGGTAATTTTTTTTATGTACAACTGTATGAAAGAGTCTTTTAAAATATCTTGTAATGCTATGATATGAAGTAGTAAAGAAATCAAACCCAGCAGGTTTCTTAGTGCATCTGTATGGTTTGTCACTATAAAACAGTCACTTTGGAAATTACTAAGCTGATTATGAATAATTTAAAAGCTGTTCAGAGTCAATATGGATCAACACAAACCCTTACCTGTCTTTTCTTGTATTATCTATTCTACAAGCAGCAGTTCTGAACTTCTCCAAGGCCTCACTTAACAGTGATCAGCTTTGCCAAACATTTACCAAATAACTGCTGCAGACATCACTCTCAATTCCCTGCTGTGCAATACAGGTGAGACTATTTCCTTTCTAACACACTACTTTGTGTCTAATGAGGTCCTTGGATAGATTTTTACTATAGGTATTGTATATTCTTGTTTGATTAGGAATGATAGTAAAATTAAAAGAGTAATACCTATTAGATCTTTCCAGTAGTAATTTATAACTACTTGCTAAATGCTCAGAGAACAGTTTATTTTTTATTTTTTTTTTACATTACAGCAGCCAAAATGTTGGCTAGTGACACTCATCTGTGAATCTGAATGCGCTTTATATAATTTTTAATGCTTAAACCTCCAATCAGTATTTGTTAACTTTCCTAAACTTAATATTTAAATTTGAATATAGTTGAAATATTTTTTATCTTGGAAGTTTTTCAGAGCTGAAAGCAAGAAATTACCTCGTCCCTTAGCAGAGACATTGTAAAAATGCCTCTTTCTGTCCATCTCCCTGCTGTTTGAGAAATAGGCTGATGAGATCACAGTTAGTGCTTCTTCCTTCAGACCCTGTTGCCAAAAAGCTTCAATCTACAGAAGAGAGAGTTTCTTCTGGCAATGTGTAATCCTTGAATTTTGAACAAGCTTGACATTTATACTATATAATTAGGAGCAGCAGTTTTGTTGCTATGCTGCTTTTCCCATATGCTCCAAAAATCCAGCATCAGAGACTGAAAGTTCACGACACCACGATGTATTCAATAACCCCCCTTCGCTGAAATAAAGCATTCCCTTTTCCTTGGTGCTGGACAGTTCTCAATTTCTGTTACAGGGCACACTGCCAGGTGGAGCAGAGGAGGAGCTGCAGTGCAGGGCTGTGGGAGGGGACCTGCTGCAGGGGTGAGTTACCAGCTCACAAGGTGCAGCATGAGGACACAGATTAGGCACATGAACAAAAACTGCATTTGAAAAAGAAAAAAACAAAGCAATTAAACAAAGAAACAAACTAATAATAATAATAATAATAATAATAATAATAATAATAATAATAATAGTAGTAGTAGTAGTAGTAATATTAAAAGCTAGCCTACACTCTAGCTGGTTTTGGCTGTGCAATCTTTCTCTGAACCCTGGGCCTCTTAAAGTGTTTGGTTCAAGAGAAATGGAAAGCAAAACTGCAGCTTTGACCTACAAAGACCTACAGATCTGCCTCAGGCAGCTGCTGAAACCAGACCAATATCAATCAGAAATGAGAAGCAAAGGAAATACAGGCTCCATATCATTAAAAATCACTCCAAGGAAACATTTAAAGGAATCTTCATGGAACCATGGGACCTTCCACACAACTTATCTGCGTGCTTACTCTGATGTATATCATAATGTATTTCTTTTATTTCAAAACTCTGCATAGATTTTCTGTGAGGATGGTTATATATAATACTAATATCCAAATCTCCAGTATTGCACCCAAACATGCTAAACCATATCACAGATGACAGCATCTCTGGGAAAGGAGGCTCTTAGGAGCAGGAATATGGTGTTCACAGAGATCAGAAAAGCCTGCTTCCTTTCCTACCTTCAGTACAGACACCCTAAACCTCCCCCAGTCTTGTCAGCTCTCACATTTACACTGTGAAGATAATATTAGATATCTATTAAGCAGAAGCTTTGTGGGGCATAAATCCTGGGAGAAGAGAAGGGAATATAAATTAGCTTGTTTGAAAAGAGTCTCAATTATTCTTTAAAAAAGAACAAATTAAGTCCACGGTCATTTCTGTTAAAAAACTGCTGCTGTCAAAGTGGTACACTGAGGTCACAATTCAGATAACCTCAGCTTCCAAAGAGTCCTTGAATGCAAAAAATGTAGTTCAGTCATAACCTTGATGTGCAGAAAATGCATTTCTCATGTGCCCTTCTGTCTGCATACAACCAACTAAGTAAAGATATGAGCAAAAAACCACATTTTTTACCAGAAAATAGAGAGTTTGGGGCACATTTGTAAAATTCAGATTCTCTCTCTCACTTTTACCACTACAGAAGTCTTTTTTATTTTATAGCACTGAAGAAGCTCAGCTGCTTTAGAGTGGCTTTAACTGGAATTTGGTTTGGAGGATCTAAAAGTTTTACACATTTTCAGGACTTGAAGTGAAAAAGAAAAAAAGTAATTTAAAAGCTGAGATAGAAGGATTTTATTAACATCACCTGGCCTTTTCCATGGCACACAAGGAAACACAGCAGGACTATGTGTTAAAGGCAAAATAATTAATCTATCTTCCTTTAATATTCTCAAAGCACTAACAGGATCTTCAATGATATTAAATGTTAGGGAAAATATATGTTTTAGAGCCTGTCTGTGCATAGAAAAATTACTTTATTCACATCCCTGAGTATTGATGCAATCACAGCACTATTGTAGACTAACTACAAGATGAGAAGCAAATTGAATTATACCAGTGCAATTTCATTCAAATAATGCTTCACCAGGAATAACTGAGTTGGAGGAGAAGATTAAAAAATCATACCCAGGAAAACCTTTTGTGCCAGGAGAAAAACTGTGTGCAGACCAAACCTTCAGTGCATGGGAATTATAAGGTCTCATCAGTGTTTATTTCACTTTTTTTTTTTTTATTTTAGAAAAATTAATGGAAACAAATGCACATGGAACAAAGATCTTGGTCCTAAACCCCACCCTCATCTTTGTGAAAGCCATCTTCAGGTCTCACTGCTATATGAAGATACTATCAAAGGAGGATAATTATTTTCATGAAGTGGTTATTATTTCATGTACTGCCAGTATCAGGACTGTGACAAGACTGTGCCTTCCTACAAACTCTCAATGTTTGGCAGCTTCAGTGCTGGAGAACATCCTTTGAGTCTGCTGATATCCCCAGGGACAAGGTAGCACAGCTAAATACATAAATAAATAATTAGGGACACTGAAATTGTGCACTGAGCATTCTGAGAGGGATGTAGGGGTGACCAGAAAGTGACTGGCATCTGGGAAGTAATGGGAATGCAGACTCAGGGACACCCTATAGTTTGCTGCAGTATGAGGGACCAGGAAGTTCACACACAGGTCCAGATCTTTGAGAGCTCCTCAGGGAGCCTTTGTGCAGAGAAGAAAGAAATGTAGGGCTCAGTAGGGTGCAAACCCCTGTGGCCCAATGCTGGCAAAGGCCCTGGGTCCTAGGGACCACTCTGTGTTCTGAGAACTCCAGATACCTGCCCATGCCTCGCCTTTGTTTCTCCCTCCCCCCAAAAAGGGGGGAAAAGGAATATGACACTTTGGCTAATGGCTGTTGTGTGAAGCTCTGGTAGGAAGGAGCACTTAAAATGAAAAGAAAAGAAAAACACCTGTCAAATCTCTTCCACTGATTAGAGCTCAAAGTCTCACAGGGCAGAAGAAAAAGGGTTTGAGAAGTCTGCATCAGTCAACATCTAATTTAGAAAGGGGAGCTGGAAAAATCAATGGAATTATGGGTGGAATTAATAGCAGAAAACAGACTGCAACAAGCAATCAGTGAGCCAGCACTTAGGAAAAGCATATTATACTACTTTTACCACAATGGTCTGAGGAGGGACTGACCACAGAACTGCTGAAATGATCAGAAGGGGGTACAGTCCCTCCACAAAGTAAGTAAGAAACACAATTATTTCTCTCCTGAGCACCTGTAGAAAACAAAGTAAAACAGAACAGCAGGGAAAAAATAAAAAAGATGCAGAATTGCCTGTGAAAGCTGTGATGACCTAGACTGTGCCTAACCTCAGAGAGCACCTGCTGTGTGTATTGCTTGGGCTTTTATTAAAACTTCAATTAAAGTAAACAGTTGTAATAATGGAACAAAAACTGAAAAAAATAGTTATATACAGCCAAGGCACAGTCCAATAATCCTGTTTCCTTTCTCAAGCAAAAGCCTAATAAAAACAGCAGAGTCTGCTTGGACAGGAAGGGCTGAGGGTGTAGCAAAGTGAAAGGGGGCATGCAGGTGGTCAGTCTGCATTTGCAGCACACAGGCTCCAAACCCATGTCCAGTCCAAAACCCACAGATGTGACCAAAAAGGCACCTCTCACTGTCACTGTGAGGCCTTTTGCTGCTGAAAGCAGCTGAACACAGTTGTGTGTCCTGTGCTGCCACGGTGTCCCACTGCCACAAGCATTCGGAGCACTTTGGCCAGGTACAGGCGTCCCAAACTGCAGCAGAGGTCCAACCTCTTTGGCAGCTCCTCAACAGAAGATGCAGGCAATGCCTCTCTACATTCATCCACATTCCTGAATTCCTCTCCTTCTCTAGAGACATTCAGCTGAGAAGGATCTTCCTGCAGTAACCTCTTCCTGCAAATAGAGCTCCGAAAGAGGAGGATAAGTGTCACAGAGGAAATGATGCCACAGGCTGAAGAACTTGGGATGAAAAACCCTCCAGTCCCTAAAGCTCCAAGAGAAACATAACTCCTCTTTGCCATCTCCACAAAATACATGCAAACAAATAATTTGAAACATAACCTAACTTTACTCAGAACATGAGCACAGAAAGACACGACCCAGCAAAACAACCAGACACATCAGACAGCTGCCATATTGTGTTGTCCAGCAGTAGAAGGTGAGCAAAAGAAAAATCTGTGACAATTTCAAGGAATCCATAGCATGTTTGGGTGGGTTTGTTATTTTTATTTTTCCAAAAATAGAAATATTAGCTGTTGGTTGCAAAGCCTAGTTGTCAAAAAAACTTTATCTTTCCAATTCATCATCTAAACAAATTAATTCAAGGCAGGGAAGTAATTAAAATGCAAATTTAAAACAGAGACAATACTCTTTGTGTTCACAGTCCCCAATGTGGTTTGGAGTTAAGTTCACATGGGCTTATGCTGGCAAGATAAAAGGAAAAAATATGTATAATTAAAAGTGTGTATCAAATCATAAAGCTCACACAGCTGGGAACAGCACTGCTCAATTTATGTGTTGCCCCAAATAAAATATTCAATAGAAAACATGATCAGAAATCAGCCATGCCATAAAAGTGCAAGACATAAGTATTATTTTTACACCTCACTATGACTTTTGCCCTAGTTCATTAGGTTCTTTAACGAAAACAACAGCGACAACAACAACAACAAAACACACAAACCCCCCCCCCCCAGTTTTAGTATATTTTATAGTCACATAAATGAAATTGGAGCTTAAACTCATTCTGTTGATTTAGAGGCCAAAGAGGCTCATGAAGCTGTCTCCCCAGTACCTCCACTGGCAATGCTGCAGGCAGCTTTTGGAGCAAACGAGGATGAATTCCATTCTGCTTGGCACTGGCAGCCTTTCCAGAGCTCAGGAAGGCAGGACAGATTCCTTGGGGCCTGTGGGAGGCAGCCTTGCTGCACTCCAGAGTGGTGCCCATTGCTTCAGAGGGTTCTCAGCACAGGAAAGAAAAGATTGTCTCTCCGCCTTCCCCCACAGCCAGGCACATTCTGAGAGGGAGAAAAGAAAGTCTAAAAGAACCCAGACCCACTGGATTACCGTGTGCTTCCTATGATATTTATATTTTTACTCTTTAATCTCTGTATGCGTTGCAAGTTTGCAATGTGAGTGATAAAACCTTAAGAGAAGTCACTTGGGTCAGTGTCACCCCATCTCTCTCTCACAGCCAAACGCATTTCAATCAGGAAGACAATTTGACAAGAACTTTTACTGGGATTAAAATTAATGTTATTGCTGGTGCCATGTGGGCCCTTTTATAACTTCCTGTGTTAATTAGGGTCACTCCTTTACAAAATTAGCTGATTTTTACATGGATTAACACTTGCTCTACCCAACACTCCAGGGTAATATATTTCTTCACCACTCCTCCTAAGTCAGCAATGTTGGAAGAAGAAAGAAAAATATTAAGAATATCTTAAGGCAACAATGCTACAAAATACTCTGAGTGCCATCCTCTAGACAAATGTCAATATTCTATAAACACACATGTGCACACTTCTGCAATGACTGACCAAAGCCATGAAGGATGTAATTTTGTGTCTAAATTTTTCCCAAGATTAACTTTAAATGGTTGAACAGTAAATCGAAGTATCAGCTGATTCTGAAGTTTTTGTTGCATTTTTACATTCAGGATCTTGGCTTGCCAATCACACATTTCAGTTGGATTGTAAATGTGCTTCATCTATCCTGATGTTATCCAAGGAGAGCTGTGAGTAAATTGGAAAAGGTTTATTTTTACATGTTTAAGAAATCTTGTGTAAGCTGCAACTTTCCTGCATGCGTGGAATTTATAATGTGCTATGGTAATTATTGCTGTACCTAAAATATAATGAGACAAAAAGAGGTCAAAGAAAGTCAGAACTGGTGCAGGTGAAACCATCCTCTCAAACCTGATAAACCTTTACAGGATGATCCAAAGCTGGATGATTAGCAAACAACTTCTGCAAGAGTTCTGAATTGTGCTGTGAAAGGCAAATGCTGCCATATTTTAGATGTGGATTATGCTAAGAAATCTTTCAGTCTAATCCTCCTGTTGCTGTTATGTCAAATATACTACTGTTAGCTCAAACTAACTGCAGTTTCCTTCTGCTGAATCTCAGGAACATCTCAAGAGTTAAATCCATGCAGGAACACTGAGTTCCAACCAGCCTAAGGGCACAACAAGGGCCCTGAACACACAGCCTGGCACAACAAACTTCCCCACAGTGAAGAAGCCCAAGAACCTCTGTCCCTGGCTTTTCACAGCTGAAAAACCTCAAAACTAACAGGTTTGGGGGTTCCAAACTTAGAGACTGTAGAAAAGTTTCATAAAGGTGAAATCAGCATTTTCTTACTCTCTTCTTTGAAACAGAGGTCTTAATTCACACTATGTGACAAAAATGAACATGTAACAATCAAACAAAACTGGGGGTTTTTTCCTATTTCAAAGTTATTTGTTACTCTTCAAGAATTTCTGCTGGTTTTCCAACAGCTGTGATATATAATCATAAAAAACAGAATTCTTCACATCACAGATGAAATTAAGATAAATGCTGTGATTAGTACTTTGAAAATAAAGAATGTTTTTCTTATTTCCTCTGCAGCAGAAGAAAAGGGGATATTGCAGAAGACAAGATACTTAAAATTAATGAGTAAGAACACATTATTTTGCAAGGGACAGACATGCCTATAAAACTCATTTCTCCTAGATAGCTTCAGCTTCTAGACACAGCTGGACTTCCCACAGGACTGAAGTTCATGCCCCAGTCCACAGTTATATTGAACCATTTGGAGATAAGACCATATCCATGCAAAAGGTGTCTGCTACACAATAGAAAAAAAGAACAAATTGAAGAGTTTAGAAAGGTTCACAGGGAAGCACGTATTAAAATGGGGGAAAATAGGTTTAATCAGTGAAAATTCAACAATATGTTGTAACACTAAACTTTCTGTCTCAGGGAGCAGCCTGGTACACCTGGTGAGGGAGTAAAAGGAGTCTTCCTCTCTTACCTGGATTGTTATCTACACAGTTCCTCCCTCTGATGCAGCTGTTGGGGCCACTTGCAGAAAGACCTGAACAGAAACCTGTGGGTGTTAGTGTATCCCAAAGCAAGGCAGATGCCTAAATGCTCTGCCAAATGGCTCTCCAAAGGTTACCCTGTACCTATTGACAACAAACACTGAGTTACAGATATAGTACCTCAAATAAAGGGAACTACTTGTTGGTGTTGGGCCAGTTCTCACTGGATGAGGCTGAATGAAAATAAGAACAAGATTTATTGTTTTACTACACCTGTGGATTTGTTGGAGACCAAAAAACAGTACAGCCAGGTTTTGCATTCTATGACAATGCTTTATTGAACTAACTAATCATTAGTCACTTCTCTTAACAGTTTGAAGAGGTCTGTCATACTCACTGTGACTCATAATTTGCATTTAAACATATCACATCTTGAAACTTCACTGCACTTCCTCTACAGGAACTCACTTCACAGACTCCTGGCTAGAAAACAGCTGAATTTACCAACTGATGGGGACCAACAACAAGGACAATGATGGTGAATCCAGGGAAAACTCCAGAATGGCAGCAACAATTGAAAGGATAAGTGGACATTATGCCCTTTTGATAGTTCTTGACCTTGCACTTGGCAGTGGGATTGCTTTGAGCATCTTTTGTGCTTTTATAGCAACAGCTGGAGATCAAGCTCCATACAACTATTCAGAATTGCTGCTGATTTCTTACTGATGATTAGTCTGTTGTTTCTTGTGTGGTACAACTGGGAAAGAGAACTTTTGATTTCCAAAGAACTTCTCTGTAATGTTAATTTGTTCCCATTGCCTCTGAGCAGAACTGGGAATGTTGTGTTTCTTGCTGTCCTCACAATAGATTGGTTATTTTTAGTGGTTCATCTGCACCTGCAGTGGAATAAAGTAGCAATAGTCTGAACCTCTGTGTCATTGCCATGAAAACCTTTCATTATGAAAAATCTTGTCAAAATTACACACCTAACCAGTAGGATGTTGCATGGCATAAAACTTTGTTGGTTTCTTTTCTGGTTTTATGGAGTTTTCTTCAATATTTTCTGGATCACCTTCAAATTGAAGCAGCTGGTTGAAAGAAACAAAATCCAAAGAGATCTAAAGTGCTAATAGACATTGCACTTTGTTCATTGTTATACACATTGCCTGCTTCTTTCCTCTTCTTTTTGTTCTGATTGGCACTGGGGAAAGCAGCACAAAAATTTGGTATTGTAGTCACTTCTTCCATGCCTCAATTGCTTTTACATACCTAAATAATGTGCCTGAACATTATGCATTACTTTTAAAGGGTTCATAAATGGACACAAAAGAAAACAGACAATAAAGCTACACCTATTAAGAGAGACTCCTGTAACAGATGAAAATTGGATCAGCAAGAAAAGACTGCAGTCTTTCAAAGTGTTAATATTATGGCAGTAAAACTACTAAAGAATTGTGTTGGCATCCCTGATGCAAAAATTATTCCTGATTTTTATTTCCTAAATTAAAAATGTGCTTTGGGGTCTTGGATACAATATGGCATCATAGTCATGTGTCATTTGTGTACAATAAGGCAGCATGTTCAGAATGAAAGGAGGCTGAGGGAATTCTTGGTTAGCATTTATAGTCCTTTCCCAGCAGATGCAAGTCAAATGGTGTCAGAATTTTGAACTGGCTCCTCTTAAGTTGGTTGATATGTGTTAGGATAATACTTTGTTCAATTTTCTGTGACATTAAGGTTTCAGATGAAAAGTGAGTTGCCCAAACTCAGAGTCTAGTCAGCACAAGCAGCACTGTAGTCACTAGAGAGAGCCAGCAGCACGTCCAGAGGGTGGCACATCCCAAAGAGAAGTGGACCTGTCTCTGTAGACTGCTTCTCTCCACCTCATGATTGCAGAGGAAATCTAGCATGACTCAATTCCTGACACAGAGACCTCAGCTAAATTGTTGATGGTAGGTAGGGTGAACAGGAGTGTAAATGTCATTACCTCTGAAGTCCCAGTCTCAGAGTGACTCAGCTTTCATTTAATGGGAGTGGGAAAATCTTTTTAGAAGAACTAAGCACTATACAAAAAAATAAAATCCTGGCCAGTGCACCACTGTACATACAGGAAATCTATCCCCTTGTCTGTGTCTCAAATACTAGTCAAACTTTCTTTGACAAATCCAGATATAGAAAATTCAATCTGTCTCTCAGGGAGCCAATAGAAGTGTTGCAATTATTGTCATTTAATTCAGAATTTCACTTAGGAAAGCAGAGTATGAGATGAAAACCAAGGTATAACAAATAGGTTTTGAGGAGCACTTTCAATAAAGAGGCAGTGTTGGACAGGGCCTTAAGCAACCTGTTCTAGTGGAAGGTTGGGGGTCGGAACCATGGCTGGGGGTTGGAACTGAATGAACTTTAAAGTCCCTTCCAACCCAAGCCATTCTGTGATTCTATGCTTGACAAACAAAATGAAAGGGTGGCTGAAGCAGAGAACATACATTAAAAGAGGCACTGAGATATGAAGCAGAAGGCAGAATGATAAAGCAAGGGCATATGTGAACAGATGAGCACTGGCAGGAAAAAGAGGAGCAGGGGTTTGAAGTCAAGGGATTGCTCCAGACTGACACTCAAATACTGAGATCAGGAACTGCCTTCTTATTTTGCCTTGGTAACCACAAAAGAAAAACAATCAGGTTTCCTTGACTTGATTATCATACTCTAGAATCAAGCCAAACTTCTTAATCCAAATTTGCCATGCTTTGTATCCAGTGTAGAATGAACAGTGCACAATCCCCTTGTTGAATAACAGATCGTGGAGTCAGATCTGAGTCCATCCCTTATTACCTAATCTCTAGAAAACAGCTAAATAGCAAGACCAGCTTCTCTTAGGAAAAATATATCATATTGTGTGTTCTCATCTTTGAATCATGCAGAAAATAATGTGGGAGTCTTTTTTATTGGTATCACTAGCAGATCCAGCTCGGGTTTCACAGGAATTTCCTAGAGCAGCATTTCAGTTCCATTAGCACTGATTAACTTGGTATTAACTCGGTATTTACCTGGCATTAAATGAGAATTCTCTCATGCTTCATTTAAAGATCACAGCATTTAAATTTTTCTTATGGCTGAACTCTTCTTGCCTTCTTAAACATTAGAAATCGTGTGTCATCTCTTGCTTTAGTGACAGTCAACACTGCAAAGTCAATAGAGCAATATCAAATTATATCAGTTACAAAGCTGGCCAAGGTTCAGGAGTAATTTAAAATTTTTAAGCTGTCCTAGAGAAGGCAATAGTTGTGCAGCTGAAAGCACTGCCACAAAACCCACCAGCAACAGGAGAAAAATAATTAACTTCTTCTGCTTATTCCAGATCTAAATAAGCGAACTTAATGGCTGGGAATGGTAAGAAGAGCTTCAAACTTCAAGGGCTTCTTCTTCAAACAGTGGAAAAATATGGAAAAATAATTTAACTCTGCTTTTTTATTTCTTTTTATTTTTAATGAGGATTTCTGCCTTAAGGGGCTGTTGTAAAATTAGTACCTTCATAGGCTTCTAGAAAGTGGTAGCAGATCACCAGTAATTGTTATCAGAGAACCTTATTGTGGATATATTCAGAATTATCATACAGCTTCACTTTTAATTTAAGAATTCCAGAAGGAAAGGCTATGCCATATTGCTACAAAAGGCTAATCTGCTCTTCTTTCAATTGAATGAAATCTGTGTTAGGCTGGTATCATGACATTAGAGTCAGGCCTGATGCTTTAAAGGGACAAGCTTTTTAAATATCATGATTAAAGCACATTGGGGTTTTTATGGTGAATTTCATTCCCTGCACGTGTTCAGAGCCACACCTGAGCTTCTTAAGCCCTTCATTTTTGTGTGGAATTAGCCCCTTCCTTTCTGTATAAAGCAGTAGCACTGTAATATGAAATTTCCTCTTGTGGTATTTTTGGTAGCAAGACACTGAACAGAGAGAACTGAGCGCTGTTTTCATTTGCTGTTATTTTCTCTGCTACACAAGGCATGAAATTACCCAAAGTACAACTGATGGCATGGAGTCCTCTGATATTTCAAATGTTTCAAACTGTTGAGAGGTACCACTATCTACAGCAAAGGCAAACCTCCACAGAGAAACAGCCTCAGCATCTGAGATGATAGATTTAGAGCCAAATTGCACTTTCCAGCTTCTGAGCCTGACTGGCATGTGAGCCAGTGGCATCTGGACTCCTTGTCATCCTGAGATTCAGATGCATATTTGCAGGGAAAAGGAGCACCAGGCAGTGTGACACTGCTAAGCTCAGCTTGCTGAGTGAACCAAGCAAGGGATGAGCTTTGGCTGGAAAAGCTCTTCACTCATGCCCACACAAACCAAGACCAAGCCCAGCTACCACCTCAGCAGGTTGGCCCATTCTTGCCTGGAGCCACACAACAGCCCAGTGCATCCAGAGCCAGGGCCAGGCTCAGTTCAGTGGCTCAGAACTGATGGTTTCACTCTGTGTCCTCCTCCTTCTCATCCATTCCTCACCCAGTGGTGGGTGTCTGTCTGCACAGCAATGCTTCCCTTGATGTCACCTGAGGCTTTTAGAGACACTCTTTGGCACAGGCTGCCTGTCAGTAGCCAGCAATATCCCTGTCCATCTTCCCAGCAGTTTCAAATAATGCACTTGTACAACATGCTGACATGGCCTGTGCCAAGGCTCAGTACCCTCTGCTCCTGTTTGCACTTTCTTACCAGCTGTTACTCACCGTACTCAGCTGTGAACCAGAGCATGAAGGCACAGTGACAACCAGCTTTGCCCCTTTTTCCTCTTGATCTTCCCTTTAACAGCCCCTCTGCTGCATGGCAGAATCATTCACAGAAGCAAACCAGAAAATCTGAACAAAATTGTTCCTGCAGCAATGTGCTCCAGACACAACTCAGCTTGTCTGGTCCAGATACCCCTTAAACATCGAGGCTCAGAAAGCCTGGGCAAACAATCACAAAGCAGATGATCCACCTTTCCTAGAGCAAGCTCCTGTGTGAGCCCTGCCAGACAAGGTCCCCAGAAAGTTTTCTAATCTGTCCCTGCTTCAAGTGGAGATTGGAGCAGATGTCCTCCAGAGGTCCTTTCCATTTTATAAGGTCCTTCCCAAGCTGTTTTGCTGTGATCCTCTGACATGATCTCCCTTCTACACAAGCTGTTTGCTGTTGACTTTGCTGCTTAAATATTGAAACCCTGAAGCAGGCCTGAGGCAATTTGCATGTACCAAGAAGACAGAAATCCACAGCTGGAACAGCCACCAGGAGAGTTTTCAACATCTCTTCAAAGCACAGGGTAGAAGCAAGCCTTTGGAAAACATGTTTTCAGGGCATCTATTCATTGTAATAATTGAAGGTGTCACTGACAATGAATTACTGCCCTTGCTACTGGCCTAACAATCCTTTTTATCTTTGGGGTTGCATTCAGCAACTGTAACATGTTGATTCAGTGCTGCAACATATTGAAAATAAAAGCTGTGTGATGTAATGCAAAAACAATCTATTCATCATCCTGACACCCAACAAATAAGTTTTCCTCTTTAATCTGGAAGTGATGGCTGTTCCACATGTTGCTAAATCATGCTATTGCTATTCTACAGACGGTCCTTATTGTACAGCTTTAGGTTTTGGAGTTTTTTTCCTTTTCCACTGGTTCATATTTCCAGCTTTCTCCTTCCATTTACTACTCTAACATGTCCTTTACAGGGGAACCTGAGCCAGATGAGCTACTTACAGCATATAGCTCACACATTTGTTATTATTTACAGTTCTTATGGACTGTACAAGACAGTAAAAAAAAGTGCTCTTCCCAAGGACTAGCCAGGATAAAACCAGCATTACCTAAAGAGACTTCCAAGTCAGGGCTGGAAATCCTGCTGGGATAAGAAATCAGTACTTAATGATTTCAGCAGACTGCCTTTCATCTGACTGCTGGCCCTCCTCATCAATACCAGTGAGATGCTACATTGATTGAAGTACTTAACAATTTTCCCTTCATGCAAACGATCCATGTGCAGGTTCTCTGCTAAATACCAACTTGCTGCTTTTTTGAGATATGAAAAAAATTACTTCTAGGAACACAAATCAGACCACAGATTCCCTGCTAAGCACTTGCCATATCATTTCACTGAGCATTCACTGTTTATGCTTATTGCAGCTGTGCAGCTTCCTTGGGATCTGGGCCACACACCTCACCCAGCAAACCCCAAACATTTCCCATGGGGCAATCAGCTTGGTGAGCTGAACCACAGTGCCTTTCCATCTCTCACTACCAAGCTTCCTTCACCTGTGGAAGAAAGGACCAAGGCAGATGTCCAGCATACTGATCTGAACAAAGCTCATGTTCACAACTCCAGTTCAGAGTCATATCCTTTTTACCAGCATTAAATACAATTTCCAGGTCCATTCCCTGGAACAAACACAGGTTATTTACCATTAGAAAAATAAATATTTACCAGGAGTTGCCAATGCAACTGTGTGAGAAGATTAACATCACCAAAGATATTCAATTGGCTTCTAATTAGAAATGTGATTTAATGCTTTACCACCCTTTTTTGTTTCCTTTTTAAAACATCCATATGTTTGACATTTTGTTCATAAGAATAGGAACAAAAATGAAAAGAAATTAAATCTGGGTCCATGGCTGAAATACATAAGGAAATACAATTTTTTTGTTTCAAGTTTTTTTGTTTCAAGGCCTTTTTAAAGCTTCATTTGTCAAGTCAAGCCCAGTAATGTACAATCATAATATAACCTGACACACAGCTTCATTTTTAATAATGAATACTAAGTACCTGACTAAAGGAGGTAGTAGAAAAGAAATTACTTTTGTCAGAAAAATTGTATCAAAATTAAAAAGAAAAAAAGAAAAAGTGCTATCAGCATTTTTACAAGGAATTATTTCTGTTCCTCATCACCATATCCACACACTCTCCCTTCCCCCAAAGGAAACCTAACAGCAAAAATTACTTCAGAACAAAATATTTCATATCAGAAATGTTGCCAAATGAGAGATCCAGAAGAAGCATCTTTCTAATATTTCTTATTACTAATCTCCCTCACAGATTTATCTTTAGGTTGCACATTGTGTCACTGTTGCAACACAGTCTTTTTCATCATGGAGAATCCAGGTATATCGTGGAATTCTCTGGTCAGAACACATCAAGAGCAATTCAATGGAGCTTGAAATCTCAGTCTTATCATCTAAGAAAAGACAACCATGATTCCCATGATGCACCGTAGCAGAACTTTTTAATTAAATGCCTTATTATCAGCCAAATATTGGCCTATTCAACCATTTCTATTTTTGAAGGAAAATAATAAACCCAAGTGAGATACTTGTGAAAACTATTTTTGTCAAAACCCAATATTTTTTCTACAAAATATATTGACTACAAAAATAAAAAAAGACAAAACATAGACTATTTGGAGCAAAAAGAAGCAAACAGAAATAGCTACATTGGTTAGGGAAATTATTTACATATTTATCTTTGCCTTTGAGGTCCTCAATCATTTCTATTTCTCTTGTCCAGGCTGGATTTCAAGGCAGCATCTTGCCCCAGCAGCACAGTGGCAGAGAAAAGCTGTGCTACAGCTTCCTCTGACACTGCAGGCAGAGGGAGTGACACAAACAGTGTCCTTTAAGGTAAATATTGCTTAGAAGCCTTTGAAATATATAACCAAGATAGAGCAGGGAACTTTATTAAATGGAAGTTACCTTCTTGAGAAAGATCTTTTAGTCTCACACTTCTACATGCAGCTTCATTGATTTCTGTGGGATTAACTGCATACATCTGGTTTGCAAGAATTTCTGGCACTCAACCTAGGAGTTAAAAAAACCCAAAATATCTGGCTGAACTGCAGTTTTACATTCAGAGCAACTTATGTCTCTGCTTGCCATCTGCCACAATTATTATTGTTTCTTTTGAATGTTCATTGCATTTGAAATGTTCTTATTTTGAAATGTTGTTCTTACTAGTTATAAAATGGTCCTTATAATGGGTTTACCCAGTTATTGATTCCAAGCTTTTTCATGTCAGCCACAGAAAACAACATGTTCCATAAATAATGCATTTTGCAAAGGACTG
>VZRX01024208.1:37471-113816 GCA_013398075.1 Notiomystis cincta | reverse complement strand
GGGGGGCGGGAAGTAACTAGAAAAAATGCTTTTTCTTGCTTCTTTTATGTGACTTCCTCACCTCATTTCTCTTAACTGTATTGTCCATCATTGATTCAAAACCATGAAATTCCTATGCAGGAGGAAAATATCTGCACAGTGTCAATTCTCATATCTTGAGTACTACAGTGAGTGAATTTTTGATGCCCAAGTTCCCAGAGTCCTGAGATCATATTAAAAATTTAACAAATTTTTTGAGATAAATTGAGAGAGTGGAGAGGCTTGAGAATAAGCCTCACACATTTCCTCATGTTTCAGAGAGCTGAATGCTTTTTGAAAAAGAATTAATGATTTTCACTGACCCTGGAGGGCTTTTTAGAAGTGTAAGTCCATTCTGACAGGTTTTTTTTATTACAGGAGTTTGATTAGCAGTCCTTCATACAGAAGCAGTCAGCTATTTAATGGGGTGCAGGGTGGGTCTCTAATGCAGTTCAGAGCCCAGCTCTCACGGCATTATGTCCTGGAAAGGCACTTTTTCCATTCCAGACAAAGGAATGAAATTCTCTGCCTCACAGAACATTCTGCTGAAGCAACAGCCTCTCCCTGACTGCTTTGTAATGGGCTTTGGAGAGTGATTCGTCGTGGGCCAGGGCTCAGGGCAGGGATAAAGTGCTGCCCACTTCCATTAGCTGCCCACGGGGTCTGTGAGAACCTCCTCGGGCAGGAACAGCCAGGACAAAACTCTTCAGCTGCTGGAAAGTGCTTCAGCTTTTTAAAAGCTTTAGGAAGCAGGGGGCTGGGAAGGGCTGTCTGAGTTGTTGAAAACCCCAGTAAATCCTGCCTGCCTGCAGTGCATCCAGAAATCACCCATCACCAGCTCTGGAGGGTTTGCTGCAGTGCTGGTGTCCCTGCTTCTCCCTGGGCAGGGCTCTTGTAAAATAACCTCGGGACTCTGGGAACTTGGGCATCAAAATTCATCCAAGTGACCCACCTGAGGGCCACTCCTCCACTGGCCTCCACAGCAGTCCCCTGGAGGGTGCTCAGGGCTCTCCCAGCTGCTCCCAGCTGGAAGATGGGGGCTGCCAGAGTGCTGAGCCCACGTCCCCTGCTGCCTTCCCTTTGCAGGGTGCTGAAGTGGCACACACAGCCTGTCCCAGCAGATGTGGCAGCCTGCATCTGGGCTACCAGCTCTGAGTGCTCCCACATTCCTCAGCAGATGAAGAGTTCAGCAAGGCCCAGCTCTGACCAAACCCAGCATTTCTCCCAGCAACAGATGCTTTCCATTTCTCCATGATCAATAGCTTTAGATTGCACACCTGAAGCTATGCTTGGCTATTTCAGGATACAGAAAACAATTTCCATAAATGTCTGCAAATCATAAAAACACTGAATGATTTGGGTTGGAAGGGTCCTTAAAGATTATTTAATTCCAGCCCTGCCTTCCCTGGGCAAGATATCTTCCACTAGACCAGGTTGCTCAAGGCTCCATCCAGCCTGGCCTCTAACACTGCCAGGACAGCATATACTTCTGAAATCAACAGCATTTCACCAATAAGGCAGCTGTAACCACATCTCAAAATAAAGTAAACTTTGAGAAGGGGGCTTTATTCTACTTGTATATATATGACTTTGAATAATTTAAAATTAAAGAAATATCATGGGATAATTCAGGCTGAAAAACACCTCAGACAAAAATATAATGACCTGCTCAAGGATTTGAATTTCTGTTTGCAGCTGCTGTGAATATTAAAAAAAAAAAAAGAAAAAAATTGTTTTTTTCCTGGTCTGTGTCTTCAATTTTTAATGTTTTTTTTACTTGAAATAAGGTAGGAGACAGACATATAGAAGCTCACAAAAAGTAATGCACCATGTTGGGACAGTAGCCTGTGTGTGCAAGCCAGCACTTTGCTAGGACAAGACACTCCTTGCTTGGCAAATTAACTCTGTTGAGCAAAAGCTGCCTTTAAATAAGGCTCCTGTAATCTAGCAAAGAGATAATGCTATGCTATCCAATTACAAATGGTCCCACTCACATCATCAGTAAACATGGCAAACACAAGGTGCTCATTTTCAAAGGGGAAAATAGTCCAACCAAATAGCAGAACCACTCCCAAGCCTTCACTGTCACTACCTGAAATAATTGATACAAACACATGGCATGGGGGGAAAAGATCTCCAGCACAGAAGAGAGAAAATCTTTGTCTCAGAGTAACAGCAGTTACTCAGGCATCTGCCTTACTGGTGTAACACTCTTCCCAGGGGTTAAAATGGAAATATTTATTGGTACTTGCTAATAATAAACATTATCAGCTTGGCTTCAAATATTTTACCTTCAAAGCAATTAATGACTATTGGTTTTCAGAGATTTAAACAGTTTCTTAAAAGTGCTTCACCAATTTACTGAAGCAAATAATAGAGGAAACAAGAAGTTTGTTTCACTAGTACCAAGATAATCACATAATCATTACTTAATAAAAATTCTGCAACCTAACATGTGGATTGTTGTTCTTATGCATTTAATAATACCATGGGTCTCTGAAGAAGTTTACAGGTTTAAAGATTGCTTTTAAAAAGCAATTTTTGCAAAAAACTTTGCCTCAAGGACCTTATAGTCTTAATCAACCAACTTCATTATCTTCCTTTTATATCTAAAGATGGGGATTGGATATTAAAGTATAAGAATCTAACTATCTGCAATTAGGTGCTTCCATCCACTTTGAGAAGTGTGGCATTTTCACAGATTAAGTTTATGACAGATAAAATCACTGGATTAAAAATTTAGATATGAAGAAAATTTGATGGAATTATTTAATATTTTTCTCTCATTAGTTTTTTGTCTGCTTTTATGTATTGAGGCAAGTTAGCAACAGGAGATCATGAGATTCTACATATTGTGACAAGTACATTTCTAAGGAACTTCTTCAGATCAAGCTTGTAAACTCCTGAAAAGAAAAATTACATGCCATAAAAATTTCTAAAGTTATACTTTTACCAACAGAATCTTAGTGTTTGGTGCAAGTTATATTAAAAACATTTTTATTTTGAATTTTAGAACAAGACATTTGCCATTTTCCAAAGTTTCAGACAAATCTTTTTTTTCCCTCCTTATTACTAGGCTTGGTTTTGGAAGCTGATTCTTTCATACTTGTGATACAGAAGTCTCCTGAAATCAGGAAATAATTTGGGTTGGTTGCACATAACTGGGAAAATGGCTGAATACCTCTAGGAGATCTTAGCCTGTTTCCTACTCTTTCCTTCCAATTTTTCCTTTCAAGGCATAGGAAGTGGAGGAGATGCCAAGCAGCTTGACAATCACCAAATCACCATGGGTTGCACTCTGAAAGTTACACTGTCCTTATATATCTGAAACAAGGATAGTTTCTTGCTGAAGGTGATTTCCAGAGTGCCTACTAATTAATTAATTTCTGTCCTGCTTCAGGTGCTGACCAGGAATGGATTTTTTAAATTTTTTTTTTCTGATGTGGGTTGTACATAGCCTGTTAACATCTCTGTTTCTTTCTTCTCAGACTTTTGTTCTGGTATTTTCCAAAAAAACTAAATAAACTCCAGATTTAATTTTAAAATAGCAATCCAAATCACTTGCAGCAAATTCAGTGGCAGTGACAAATGTAGCACACAGTGAGCATAATTATTCAAGTTACTTATCCTAATGGGGTTTTTTATTACTGAGATGTCATTGAAAAATGTCCCTTTAAACATTGCATTTAATAAATTATATAATAAATTTATTACTCTTCTATAATTTTATTTCATTTATATCCTCTAGTTCTAAACAACAGCAGAGTAAGAATACACTGTGAAAAAAAAAATTAAAGCTAGGTATCAATTTCTCCAATGGCTTTTACTACAGAATTTTTTTATTAGTTTGGGATGCATGTGACCTAAAAGCTAATTCCTGGAAAATACTGAAAGAAGTTCATGGAAGTTTTGCACTTTAATTCACTGTATGCAATGGTACTTACACATCAGTCAGGTTTATTATACCTGCATGGAACACTCTGCATACACCCAACCCTACTACTACATTTAAAAACCAATTTGAAAGCAAGTGGAAAGCAGATCCTGTTCTCCCTTACATGACAGCAGTGCAATTCCACTGGAATTCAGAATATTCTGATGCAAAGACAGTCAAAATTCATGCAGAACTCTTGGAGGGCTGCCAAAATCAGCTTCAGCTGGGAGGCACAGAGGTTCTGCCAGAGGCATCTCCCTGGGGGTGCACAGATGTGTCACCAGCAGATGGGCTATGGGATGAGCTGCTCCAACACCCCTGGTGAGCAGGATGGAATTTCCTGGCTGGGCTTCCCTCTGGCAGCTGAGGAGGAGTGTTACTCTCTAGAAAATAAACCAGCACTGACCAGAGTGCAGCTCCTCTCAGTTCTAGTCCAGGTACCCCAGCCACCAGGAACCCACTGTTCTGACCTAACAGGCAGCACAGGCTGTACACACAAAATTCATCACTACTCCAAACATACCAGTCCTGAAATATAAGAAGGTGTCTGTAAAAAATGAGAAATGCATCTAAATTTCCCACACAGTGGAGATTAAATTGTGATATTCTATAACCCAATCTTTGGTGATTATCATATCAAGCTTTCTCTCCACAGCAAGTCTCCATCATGTTCTTCCTGACAGAGCAGGGGAAACAGCATTCTCTGTTCTCAGACTCTGTCTTGGTAAATTCCCTAATAATTTTTGTCATTACACACAGAATTAATTTCAGGTAAATGGCTGCTTTCCATTTACTCAGAAATGTCATCAGCACTTGTCCCATACCCCACCTGCACTATCAATTCTAATTTTACCATATCAACAAGCCTTAACTGTGGACCTCCTTGTAAAATACACCAGTGAGCTTGCACAGCCAGCCAGTGCTGGTTACAGAAGAGCAAAGGACCCTGGCACATCCCAACATTTAGTACTTGATCTTGTTGTGATGTGTTTTTTTTATACATTGCCCCGAAAACAAAGCAGAGTGTGCTGCAGAAATCAGACCCCAAAAGGGAATGCCTTTACTGTGTTAGAGCTAATCCTGCAATTACAGCAAAGCCAAGACCTGGAAAAAGATTTTTTGTTCTTCTTGGTCTCAGCTAATGACTGAGCAGCTGTGAACTGCCTAAAAGTTAATAAGGTTCTTAAAGGGTGAAGCAAAATAAACAGCAGGACTGGGACTCTTTAGCCTAGAGAAGGGAATGCTCAGGGCAGATCCTACCAATGTATAAATCAGTACCTGAAGAGAGGGTTAAAGAGGATGAAGAGGGGGTGCAAGGAAGATGAAGACAGGCTCTTTTCAGTGGTGCCCAGTTAAGGACAGGAGGCCATGGGCACAGACAAACACAGGAGGATCCTGTGAACCTTAGGAAGCACTTTTGTGGTGTGAGGGTGACCAAGCAGGGGCACAGGATGCCCAGAAGGGTTGCAGAGTTTCCCTCCTTGGAGATATTGAAAAGCAACTGGCTCTGGGTGTCCTTGCTTTAGGAGAGGACTGGTCAAGATGACCTCCAGAAGTCCCTTCCAACCACAACCTGTCTGTGATACTGTGATAAATGCTAACAAAAAAATGCCAATACACAGCTCTAATACAAACCATAGCTGTTTTACTGATTGAGATACCAAAACCTGGCAGTTTAACTTCTGTTTGTTTGTCCTAATTGGGATTTTTGTCTTGTTCAGATATTAGATTACTCATGCAATCTGAGCAGATATAACACTTAATGTCTTCAGTACAGCAGAGTTGTTGTCCTTTCTTCCCTAATACAGATAATCCTGATAAATTGTTGCCTCTAAGGAAAGGAGCAGTTCATGCAAGCTGTCCCTTTGAATTACTCCAGAACACTCCATCTACTCTCTGGTTAGAACAACAGCCAGTCTGTGTTAACTCTGGACCTGAAAGCACTTCCCAGTTCATTAATTCCCTTATCACTCTCCTGTGCCACATCCAAGCATCAGAAAGAGGTAAACAAGAATCAGCTGCAATAGGCATCCCACTAATCCTCATGCTGTCAGAAAGAAATAAAGATTAAGACATTAATAAGCACACTCAGACCTAAAGAGAAGCCTTTACAAGCAGCTGGCACCCATTTCCTGTGAGTACAGACATGCCCAAAAGTGTATTTTTGTTCAAGGTGTAAGCAATTAATTGCTGTTCATTCCTCACTTTATCCAGAAGGTCACCAGTCTATCAGAGATGAAAATATTATTCATATTTGAATCTCATCAAAATTCTAATTTTGAAACTTAGCAAGACCCTGCTGAAAATGAGGTTCTATTCCACCCATTGCAAATGATTCACAAACTGTCATGAGATCCTTTATATGGGCTCTCATACTCAGCTATTTCCCGGTCCTTGAGTGTGTTTCTGCCATGAAGTTTATGCTGTGATGACATTTTTATGTGCATTCTCCAAGGTGACTGGCATTGCAATGCCTGATTTCTTTCTGCTCACCCAAGAAGATAGATCATTTTGGGAAGCATGATTTTCACAAGAGTAAGTGGACTTACTTAATTTTAAATTAAAATGGATTGCTAAAAAGAATCACTTCCAAGGAGCTGGAGGTTCAGTCCCTTTCCTAGAAACAAAGCTCCCCTCCCATCTAACACAGAGTTCACTTCTTTCCTCTTCCATGAGCATGAACCCATGACACTTTACCTCTCATTGCACAGTGAGCACACCATGACACAAATACTGCCAAGGGCCACATGCCTCCTTCAGGAATTCAGAGTTTGCTCTTGGCAAGTGAGACTTCCCTGTTATGCTTTTGAGGAGTTTGTCCTAAAAACAGTACAAGGGATACAGAGAGATCCTAATGTTCCCTTCTTGACTAAGCACATCTCAGCTATTCATGATGAAAGATTTGGGGAAGATGTTTTACCCCTGTTTCTCAAAGCCCTCTCTAAGCTGTACCAGAATGTTCCTCAGTGGCTGTAGGAGCACCTGCAATCCAGAAGGGAGCAGAGATTGCTGCCTGCAGCTACAGAAGTGATTCTAGGTAACACTTGCCATTTCCTATGGTGACTGCTGAGAGCATTTCTTGAGTGGAAGACAAAGCCCTTCCAGCTGGCATCACCACCTCTGGAACCTCTGGACAGAAGACAGCAGTTCAAGACATCCTGATTTCTGGATGAGGAGAAAAATTAGGTGAGCCTAATTGCAGAGGAGCTGTCTCTTCAAAAGGAGGCCTAAGTGAGCAACTGCTCCAAGGTAAAAGCACCAGGAGAACGTTGGCCCTTTAGAAACACACTCAGAATGGCAGCTGCATACTCAGACTTACTGAGATACTGCTTCTGAAATACAAAATGCAAGGAAACACAAATCAGAATATGATTCAAATACAAGGAAAATACACTTGAATCATAATCTCTGGATTTTTAAAAAATTTTAGGAGAAACATGAGGTTACAAAGAGTAAACACCTGGCTTAACTTTTTTTCCTATAGGAGCTGAAAGACTAGAGAGCTTGAATTTAATATATTACAATTGTTTGCTTTTATGGAAATATGAGCAAACATGTTCCAGATTTTTAAGTACCTCTGTCAAAAGGAACCTAAGACACAAAGTTAAGCAGCCTCATGTCTGCTATGACCTGGAAATGATTGCTAAAAAAAAAAAATCAAAACCCAGAATGTTGTCCCCAGTTTACAGGCAATAATTCTGAAGGCAGGACATTTTATAATGGAGATTCCACCTTTTTTTTTTAAATAATTTAAAAATGTACATTTTTTAAAATTCAAAAAGCTACTTCAAGGTAACTTGCTGGAATAGGAGCAGAGTAAAATACAGCTCTAATAAAGCAAATAAACCCAGAACAAAAGTTAAACTCAGAATAAAAACTGCCATCACTATAGGTATCTAACTAGAAATAGAGATGACAACCCAGATGGGAAAGTCAGTCAATGAATCCTTGGTCTGTTCATCAGCTGGTGGATANCCTTCCAGCTGGCATCACCACCTCTGGAACCTCTGGACAGAAGACAGCAGTTCAAGACATCCTGATTTCTGGATGAGGAGAAAAATTAGGTGAGCCTAATTGCAGAGGAGCTGTCTCTTCAAAAGGAGGCCTAAGTGAGCAACTGCTCCAAGGTAAAAGCACCAGGAGAACGTTGGCCCTTTAGAAACACACTCAGAATGGCAGCTGCATACTCAGACTTACTGAGATACTGCTTCTGAAATACAAAATGCAAGGAAACACAAATCAGAATATGATTCAAATACAAGGAAAATACACTTGAATCATAATCTCTGGATTTTTAAAAAATTTTAGGAGAAACATGAGGTTACAAAGAGTAAACACCTGGCTTAACTTTTTTTCCTATAGGAGCTGAAAGACTAGAGAGCTTGAATTTAATATATTACAATTGTTTGCTTTTATGGAAATATGAGCAAACATGTTCCAGATTTTTAAGTACCTCTGTCAAAAGGAACCTAAGACACAAAGTTAAGCAGCCTCATGTCTGCTATGACCTGGAAATGATTGCTAAAAAAAAAAAATCAAAACCCAGAATGTTGTCCCCAGTTTACAGGCAATAATTCTGAAGGCAGGACATTTTATAATGGAGATTCCACCTTTTTTTTTTAAATAATTTAAAAATGTACATTTTTTAAAATTCAAAAAGCTACTTCAAGGTAACTTGCTGGAATAGGAGCAGAGTAAAATACAGCTCTAATAAAGCAAATAAACCCAGAACAAAAGTTAAACTCAGAATAAAAACTGCCATCACTATAGGTATCTAACTAGAAATAGAGATGACAACCCAGATGGGAAAGTCAGTCAATGAATCCTTGGTCTGTTCATCAGCTGGTGGATAGGAAACAACATTGAAATCAAAAAAGATGTATTGATTTACAGCTGCTGAGAGTCACCTGTGGATCTGATGTGACAGACAAGTCTGATGGTGTAAAATAGAGTCAGAGCTCAGTGGTGACAAATCTGCAGAGACAGGAGTTGTTTTAAGCAGCAAAACACAGATTGATGGTCCCTAGTCCATGACAAAGGATCTAAGGCTTGGATCATTTAAAACTGGGCCAGGTCATTATCTCCTGAAACATGGCAGCCATTTACTCCTGCCCCTTTCTTAATTAGGTTTTTTGTTTGTTTGTTTATACAATTATTATTTTAAGGAGAAGTATGATTATAGAATATCATAAGTATGGATACATTACTGTGGATTCTAGAGAAGCCCCATTCTCAGGTAATAGCCCAGAGTGAGTCACAGATTCAGAGAAAATATTGAGTTGGAAGGGCTCCACCAGGATCATCAAATCCAGCTCCTGGCCCTGCACAGCACCATCCCCAAGAGTCACACCAGGTGAGTCCCTTTGGTCTCCTTGTCACTGCCAAGTGCCTTATGGATGCAAGGAAACACATGTTCCTGTTCCCCACTGTAATTTCTGAGAGTTTTGCCTTGGTCAGGGGTTACAAGCTCAGTGGGCTGGGGACAGTGTGGGGGAGACTCTTACATGAGCATTAAATGACCCTGCAAACTCCAAATACAAGCAGACCAAAGCAGGTGACTCTGTGGGAGTGTTCTTGCATGTCTTTCTCTGGCAAATGATTATTTCCAGCAACTCTCTTCTGTTTTTCCCATCCAGACCAGAAACCATCCTTAATGGCTGTGGCACACTATTTAAAGGGCTCCATTAAATTAATAGATAAAAGGCCGTGTGAGGAAAATGTGACCTGGCATAGGGACAATTTCTAGTTCCCCTGCTGCCAGCTGAAGTAATGCAAAGTTCAAGCAAAACAGTCTCTGCATCACAGTGGCTTCTGCTGCAGGAACAACTCAGCTGTTGATGCAGCAGATCCTGAATCATCACTATTAGCCCAAAATATTTAGGAGAACAGGCACTACACTCAAATTACTTTCATATGCTGGGTTTTAAATTGTGGTGGTTCAGCAGAAGGATTCAGACAGTAAATACACTCTCTGAAACCAACCACTTAGGCCATCTCAGGCTACAGCTGTGCCTGCTAATGGAGAAGAATCTTAGAGCGTGCACTGAAGATCTCTAGATAAGGCTGCACTAGTCTGAAACGTCCTGATAAGCTTGCTGGCAGGGGAGATGCTACAAGGCACAATTCTGCTGAGTTAGAGGACAGCTGATGGCAAAGCCTCTAAACAGAAAAATGAGAAATACACATATTTTAAAATGTTTGGTTGTCTATTTTCTGTTATCTCACTGATACTTAAGGTCACTACCTTCAAGAATAACACATACAGACCAAAAAACTTATAGGTCTCATTAATGTCCAGACACAAACAGGGATATGATTAACATAATCTAATCCAATTCCTACTGAAAGCATAATATGCAGTAGATCTCTGTGAAAAAAAAAAAAAACAGTCAGAATTTTCCATAAAGGATGCTCTTCAATATAACCACAATCAAATATTAGTCAGCTTCTCATTTGGTGTTAATTTCCCTGTTCAGAGTCATTTTATAAAGCCTATCTGTTAAACTAAGCAATTCTCCTAAGGCTGGCTGTTTCATTTTTACAAGATCAACAAGATTTTAAGTATTCCTGGGATCTGCTTTTAGGAGTTAGTTATAGTGTGGGGAAATGGGAACATGCAGGTGTGTGGCCTTCAGACTCTGGTACAAAGTATTCACTTATAATCAAAAAGAAACAGCTGAAGATTTGAGATCCCTGGACTTGCAAAGAAAATAATAAATAGAAAAAAACACTACCCAAAAATGCACACTTGTTCAGTCAGACATCCCATCTTCTTTCAAGAGATGTCAACAAATAATGAACCTCTGATAAAGAAGGGAATTCAGTGAGCTCATCCTACCCATCAACCTCACAAGTGGTGCTCCACTAGCACATAGGCAGGTGACTGGGTCAGGGAAGAAGATAATTTGCTGCTTTTTCCACAGCAAGAAATGACAGAAAAACAGCAAAATCTTGAGAGAATTATACTGCACCTCTCAGGATACCTCTTTCAAAGCCATTTCAGTGGTTCTGGTAGGAACTTGGCATGCTGCTGTTCAGACTTCACTCCATCAGACCAGCAGCTCTCCTCTTCACTGGTGCCTTAAAACGTGAGCAGTGAATTCTGCCACACTGGAGCACAGCCCTGTGTAGACAGTGAGCTCTGGGGTTTAACTCCACCTGGCCTCAGGCTGCAATTCCTGCTGGTGGCTCCTCAGATGCCCCTTTCTCATCTCAGGTGCTATGATTGCCCAAGCTACCTCACCCATCTATTAGATCCCATTTTTTAAAGAAACTCCTGGAGGCCATGGGGACTAAAGGATGTTTGTAGTAAACCTAACAACTTTCAAGTATTACAAAACTACTGTTGAAGAAGAAAGGACTTAAGCCAAAACAAAGTGCTTTTAAAACCATGTTGTTGAAAAAAAAAATATAATACACATCTCTGCTTGCAAATACTCCATTTAACAATCCTGTCCAAAAATACAATTTTGATGAAAAGGCAGAATGGCAAACCTCTTGAACCATGCTTAAATGATGAAGTCAAATCCTCTGTGAGATACTGAAATCCTGTATGGACACTAAAGCACTAATGGGAAGCAGTTCTTTTCCATGCTAAAAGCTTTGATAGCTGGCTGTACAGGGAGCATTAAAATACCTAAATTAACTTTTCAGAAAAATGGAGAACCACTGAAGCACAGCTTTCTAAGAGACAGCACCACCAAATTCTCTGTGCTGTGTGTTTCAGGTGAGCAAACCAATCCAAGTAGTGCTGGAATTCTTAGCTTAATTCTTAGCTTGGTGGCATTTTCTGTGCTGCATACCAGAGAGCCACAACTCTGCCTGAACATTGATGAGATTGGAATGGGAATCATGCCTTAGTGATAGAGGAGACTACAGGTCCTTGGATACTTTGGAGGGGAGGAGAGGAAGGCTGAAGACTTATAATTTCACAGTCCTTAAAAATCACTTCAACACAGTTCCACTTAAGGGAAAATAAGCAGTTCCTGTCCCTTTTCAAGAGCCTGACAAAGTACACATTTGTGTGTGCTTTTGCAATCAATTTAAAAATTCAGATCAGACACATCTGGTTTACAGCAAGATTTTCCTTTCCAAAAGAAAAACTGAATTAGTCTATCATGAATCATTCAACAATATTGATATTACAATCTGAGCAGAAACAAATGTCATAATACTACCAGATAGTAAACATAACACTAATAACAGTAGGGGATCTAACTTCCAAAAAAATTTAACATTATTTCACGAATGTTTGGTATTCTCAGTTTTCTGCCATCTCACTTGAACATACACTGAGGCTTCCCTTTCTTTCTAGCTCAGAATATTTTCCATTTGGCATTTCACTCCTGGAGGGCAACAAATGGCTAGAAATGGAAAACTCCCTCTGCCTAATTCAAAGTCTTAGCATAATTCGAAGAAAAATTGTTCTGGGTGGAAGAGGTAATCCCACCAGAGATCCCCCTAAAATCAGAGTTCGCTAATGTGTTCCCTAGATGATAAGGCTCACAACTCTCACACACACAAGGTGATGAACAGTTTCCAACCCCAGTGTGCAGTGGGGTTGACTCACCACAATGCAGCTTTTATCACTTATTACCTGGACAATGCATTCTGAGAATTCATTTGATGTGCAGCTTTGGCAAAAATTTTGTACTTTGTGCTGTACTAGAGACAGGTCTGGGTAACAAGTCAGCAAATGATAGGTCAAGTTCAAGATCTTCAGCCAGATACAACTATTAAGCTTTAAAAATTGCAGCTATTGATCTGAATTGTGTCAGTTCAGAGCCAGGTCTCATAGAAACATTATATGAGCAAGGAGCTCTTAAGTCTGCCAGAGCCCATGGGCCTGTTAAGGCCAGTGATGTGCATTCCCAAAGACTTGCTTGAACTGAGAGATACCCCAAATGAGGTTTTTTCCTTGTCTTAGTCTTATAAAACACTTGATTCTCTGGGTATAGTTCTGGAAGCTTTGGCTTTCGTTTCTAGGCTTAAAACAGTATGGGGTTGTCTGCCCAAGCAGCCTTTTCTTCACAAAATAATGGCAGCAAAAAATCAGTAGAGATTCAAGCTGAAAGATTTTTAAAATCTTGGTAATATCCCCTCCCTTTGCCTTCCACTTCCCAGACGAATCTCTCACTTGATGCACAAATCATGAGCTTTTTAAAGAAAAATCTAATGGTAGGTTTTGATCTCCTCTGATTTTAAAACTACACAGAAGGCAGAAGCACTCATGGGAGCCAGAGATCTTTCCCTCATCACAGGAACCCCTGCAGCAAGGGGCAGGACTGTGACTGGTGATGGAGGAATGACTGGTGAATGAGTAATGCTCCTCCAGCAGCAGCCCTTAATCTTGTTAGCTGGGGGCATGTGAGGTGATTAGAAAAAGGGCAGAAGTTCTGTCAGAGGGACTTCCCAGCACAGGTGCAAACAAAATGCAGTGCAAAGAGCAGAATGAAGTTCCTCAGCACTGGCACTGACAGCTGGGCTGCTCCCATGGGCACAGGCTGCACGCAGCAATGCCAGCAGGAAAAGTTAAAGCACACTGAGCTTTTCATAAATGCACTCACTCTGATCCAGGCTCGCAGGAAGGACTCATCTCTGACTGTATTCAGAGTCTGGTACATCTAGACAACATCTGCCAAGACCTATTTATCTGAAACCAGGGGTTTCAGCTTTCAGGACTCTGCTTTTATATTTGCATGACTATACAAATATGTGTTTGTATTTAGGAAAAAGCAGTTGTTGTTTGGGCTTTTTATTTTTAACTTGCTTGCCAATAAATACATTTATGTTTGTGCATTCAATTTCTTGCATTTATTTTAAGTGCAAGCAAGTGATGGAGTGAAGCACAAATTAAAAGGGGGAGTGGGCTCCCAAGAATGTCACTTAAAACTTGATTTACTGGAAGTTGGCAGGAGGTAAGCTCTGATGTGCTTTTTTTCTTTTTGACATAGAAAACATGCCAGCACTTCCACTGCTAAGTGCCATAATGATCTGGCCTTAAGGTTTTTTTATTATTATTATTTTTATCATGCACACTAGATGGTGCTCAAGTTAAAAAATGAATGGCAGCTTTGATAGACTTTTTATGAAATTAGCAAAACACATTAACATCCTTTTATGAAGAAATCAGGGAAAAGTGGCTACTCACCTGAGCCTCTTCCTGACTGCTGATCATTTCACTAAAATTATCTTTTTGCCGACCTTGTTCACAATCACTCACGGTTTTTAGTTGCATATTTATGAAATTTTTGCTGTCATTTATAGCATCCTGCATTACTGACAGCAGAATAAATTACCTGAAAATGTGTGTACAGCTCCAAACACCACGGAAATACATTTCACCAGCCATCAGAAATTCAGTATCTGTGTTCATGACAATACTGAGTTTGTGGAAACATTTGAAAACAAAATTATTTCTTTCTCAGTGATCATATTGGATTAACCTATTAGTTTATGGAAAAGTTACCATATTTCTTGACATTTCAAGCAAACTGCACCAAGTACTCCAAGTGTACAAAGTCAGTGACCTTTATCCTAACTCCAGTCTGAGTTTTGAGGAAATCAGGCTCTTTTCAAGTAGTGCAGAGAGAAAGGACTAAGCAGTTCAGAGTCTGACACTGTTCAAGAGGTGTCCAGTCCTGCCTGAAGACTGATAGACCCTCCTGAACTGGCAGTGATGGAACAGAAGTGGTCATAGACACAGGAGAGGACACAAAACTGGTGAGGAGCAGGCACTGACAGCAACGCTGAACTTGTCACAGGCACACAGACCAGGAATCAGTCAGAAATGATGCTTGAATCTGGCTGGTGACATTGTATTGATTAATTGGAGATATTTTCTACTTTTTCAATACCTTACTGGCTCTCCATGGGATGTTATTTATTTCTGCAGGGTTAATAATTCCTTGGGCAAACCCAGGGGCTGACCTGGGCTGCAGACAGATGGCCACTTCCAGATGTGGCTGTGCAGCTGCAGATGCTTCTGACCCGAGCTATTTTTCTTCCATGGCCATCAGAGGTTCCTCCCTACTCCCCTCTCTCACTGGTAATGGAGTCACTTGAGTCCTCCTTCTCTCATTTCAGAACCACAGAGTTAAGCCTAATTTTCAGTCCTACTTTGAGGCAGAAAACAGCAGCCCATGCTATTCTCTCTGCTGAGAGAGGGCAGACACTTTCAGCAGGGAAGTAGTAGCAAGCAGCTGTTTCAGGGTGACATCTTCAGCCAGCAGGGCAGTTTGCAAAGTGAACACCAACCCCAGCAACACCAACTGGGCTAAAAGCCTTACCCAGACCAGCTAACAGCTCCACTTTTGGAAAAACCATGACAAATTATTCCAGAATTACAAAACAGTGGTCTAGGAGAAAAGGACATAGGAAGCAAAACTAATTGAATTTTACAGTACTTCACAAATCCCCCTAAATATTTGATCACAAAACCCAAAAGTGATCTTGATTCCTTTTATCCAACACCTGCTGCTCTGTCACAGTTCAACATTAAAAAAACAAATGACTCCAATCTGCTGGAAATAACAAAAGGCAAGAGAGTGTCAAGTGCTGTTTGCACAAAGAGGACTGTGCAATAAAGAAGTTCATAAAATCATGAGCAAAGTTCACCTTTATCCTCTACAAATAACATTTCAACTTCCCTGTGTGTATATAATGAAAAAAAAGCAATGTTTCATCACATACAACCACCCTGTATTTGCAGTGTATTATCCCATCTTTTCTTGCCATGAAACAAAAAGCATTTAACAAGTTGTGAACAGAAATCACCAGGGATTTAAATGTGGGGAGACCATTAGGAATTAGGAACCCTCACCCAGCCCTTTATTCAGAGAAAAGAAACCCAAAACATCCTTTTCTTCTCACATCAGATAACAACACACATCCTCTGTAGAATCCTGTGACATCCATCTGTCTCTATACAGACCCTGTGTACTCTGCCAGCTCTTGAATAGTCTTTTTTCTTTACCCCAGACATTGCCATGAGGCTATACATCTAAGAAGCATTTTTAAATAATTACAGGAGGATATTAGCCCTAACCTAAAGAGCTTACAGCTTAGCCTACAATCCTACTTCAGGATTCTTTATTGCTGTCAAGGGGATTTGCACAGATGCAGCAGTTTGACCAGAAGGCCATTTCCAGAAGTGCCACATGACTTCACAGAGATTAATTCTACATTTCCTCTGGTGAGCATGGGGTTCCACCAGAACATCCCCAGGCAGAATAAACTCATCTGCTCAGGAAACCATTTCTCTGAGTATGCAGCTCCACAGTCTGAGATGCTGCCACCACATCTGAACACACAGAGAACTGAATGGATAAGGAGGAGTTTGGGTTTTCCTATAATCACCCTGATTCTCTTTCAGGCACAACAGAGAATTAATTGCAAAGTAAAGCCCCTTCTCTCACTGAGGATTTAGCAGTAAGAAAAGAGAGGGTTGGAGCACACTGTTGCAGACAGCTCTTTGCTGGGTTGTTAGGCTGAGTTTATGACTTTGGTTATGTGCACCAGTGAGTTTAGGCACTAGATTTTGAACAGTACACGTAGGTTGGCCCAGATGGGCAGAAGGCTGAAATCAAATCAGCAAAATGAAAAGAGCTAGTGAATCAGATTTTCCCAAATTAACTGCTATTTAAAAATAATAAGAAACTGCAATTGATTCTTGTTAGTGCATCAAGGGAAGATGGAGAAAATCCAGAGCTAGGCAGACATTTCATTTATTTTCTTTGTTGAAATCCTGCACATTTAATCCATATGAGCAGTAAACAGAAGAAAGCTACTCAGCATTTAAGCAGTTGGTCTAATTACAGGCTGGCAAGGAATGTGCAATAGGTACAGTCGAGCCAAATCCTAGAGCAGAACTCCTCTAAAAAAAAAAGCCAGACACGTTGAGATTGCAAGTCTAAAGCAAACCCTCATTTTTGGAAGGGACAATACAAAACCACTAGATCCAAACAGCCAAGAAACTCAGCAGGTTTAAAATATTTATCTGATTTGAGTTCTGATGATTTGGCCAATACACTGTCTAGGCTATTGAGCTATAAACTCACATCAGATGTTTGCTCCCCTCACCCTGATAGGTACAAATATTTTATTTTGAAGACTATGTCATTTCAAATAATGTCTGATAATTCTTTATCAGTAAATGAAAGACCAGTGGAAAGGAAGGTGAAAAGGAAAGCTTAATGGGAAAAAAAATGGCCTTATATTGAAAAATAAAGGGGTGAGGTAGCAAAAATTTCTAGGTGTTTATAGCATCTTGATTATACTCTTCCTTGACATCATTCTGAAAAGTGTGTTAAAACCCATAGAGATTAGGGTTCAACCAAGCAAAGAAAACAAAATATGGCAGGCTTAGGGTGCCTGAGCACCGATGAAACAACTTACAAGGGGAGTGGATCCAAATATAACATTAGGATCCAAATATACCATTAAATAAGAGGGCTGGCAGTAAATTCCAGTTGTGCAGCAGTGGAATGGGAGCATCTGCAGAGGGCTCAGCCACTCTGAACCATTTATTGCACTCCAAAGAGCAGCAGTGCCGTGGCACTTGCTTTAGCCACAGAGCAAGGCACTCTGTCTGATGGGTGACAGCAGCACCAGCCTGACAGGCTGTCCCCACCCTCAGAACTCCAGAGGAAGTTTGGATTGGTCTGCAGTGCCAGGACAGTCTGTGTGCAATGGGATGGTCACCCCTCCTTCTCCCAGGCACTCAGCCAAAGCCACACACACGGGGAAGGGGAGCATCATCAAGTTCTCCTCTCTCCTGAACAGCAAGCAGAAGAGCACGGAGACCATAAAAAAGGAGAAAATACTTAACCATGCCTTAACTGTGCATGTACAAATGGCAGGATGCAGTCTGGTCTGCTTAGAAAAGCCAATCCATGCTGGACTGTTACTAATACAGAACATAAACAATGGGGCAGGAGAGAATCAAACAGCTGGGACTGAGTCAGGCCCCTGCAAGCAGACTGTGCCACATAACTGTCTTACTGTGAATTAAATGCATATCCTATGGATCAAAGACATTCAGGGTAACTTTTCTTAAATTCATCAAAAAAACCCCACACACTTTTCTTAAATTCATCTCAAAAAGATTAAAATTCCAATGGAAATAAAGAGTGAAGAAAAGAAAACAAAAATAGAACCATTCATCAATATTGTAGTCTTTAAATTTTCATTGCCTCTGCCCCAGTAACTTATCTTATTGTAAAGTTAAGGTATGAGAAGTTCATTTTCCCAGTGTGATTACTGGGCAGAGAAACAGTACAATGGAGGAGTTTGATGAACACAGGAAAAGCAAGTGCAGTGTCCACAGAACTGTAACAGAAAGGACTCTGAAAGAATGATCCTTCAGCCATGAACAGTCGTACCCACGGAACAAAAGAAAATCACATTCAATGTCCTATTCTGCTATACCCTGCTACTTTAAGGTTGTATACTCTTTACTTACTTCTTAGCTTCACACAAATGCCTGTGAAAATATTTAAATTTTTTTGCTAGTATTATACAAAATGGTTTTTTATGTGCCTAAACAAAATAAACTAGGGAAAGAGCCACTTTTAACCCAAAGGTGATATGAACTGCCGCCTCCACATTAATAAAACTAATGATTCAGATTACTGAGGAGCAAATCTCCAAAGTAATAATATAGCTAGGCAGCAGGGTAAAAAACAATCCCTACAAATAAATTAGAGTTGCCATGATCCTCCAGACTCACTGGAACTTACTTTTGGGGAGGGAATTCTGCAGTCATAAACTGACAATTTGGTAGGAAAAGAATCAGTATCAAAATCTAGCTCTAAACCTTTTCTTCCCATTTTATTGCCCAAAGCAGTACAGACTAAGATTTATTTCCTGAAGGTGATTCTCTTCCTTAAAAGACTCCATTAAGTCATTTAAAAACAAATGTCCTTAGAATATCAGGGCCAATTTTAATGCTTAAGGAACGTCCCAGCTACACACAGTGGACTTAGATTTGAGACTGTATCTTAAATATTATTGGCCACAGACAGTTCTTTGGCCTGGTATCTAGTTTTATCATGATTTGAATGAGTTTTAATTTCCATAAAGATCCCTCTGTTTAGTTATATGGAGCACATTTTAATGTGTACACAAATAATGTATATTTGAAGAACCTTTGGTCTTGCCACAGTGGTAACAAGTGGCTGTAATATAACAGGACTCTAAAGCTCACGTAGGATTTTTATGCTAATTTGGTAACACTCATGCATCAACCACTTACCTGTTTTATAAAGCAGCCATGATGCCTCTGAATTCATGGAAAAGTATCATGATGTCAGACCCACCTCACAGAAAAGCTTTCTGTACTTACAGTGGTTTATGAAAGCTCTGCATATGCCAAGGACCAAAACAAAACTCAGCTCTTAGCAAAATGCTCCCTCCAATAATTTCTGCTTTCAGGTAGACAGCAGAGCCATGGATTTTTGGTTTGGTTGGCTGTTGGTTTTTTGGGTTTGTTGGTTTGTTGGGTTTTTTTTGGTTGCTTTTAATAGTGGGGGCATTTTTATATTTTTCTTTTTTCTTTTTTCTTTTTTTCTGACTGCTAGTGCAAGAGAAAGAAAAACATTTTATGTCCTTTCATTGCTGAGGTCAATGTGTGGTCAATACCTTTAGAATGAACCAAAGACTTGAGAGACTGAAGTGATCCTTTAAGTACTTATTTCAATCAGACACGGGAAGGGCTTTACAATTGTACTTGGAGAGCAAGGAGTACCTTGGACCTCCTCCTTTGTACCAAGATTCCTTGTAAGCCTGTCCAAGCCTGGCTGAAGAGATTCCCAGTTCCTCAGTTCTGCCAGCAAAGGACTTCTCCCAGAGATTACCCCCTCCATGATACCAAAGCCACACACCCAGAAGAACTAGAAAATACAACTCATCTTCCCAATTAAATCCAAACACCAGAGAAGAACTTGAGTTTTTCCACTTGATCTACACAGGGGTCTTTGGGGTATGGGGCGGGGGTAAGAAAAAGATAATCCATTCTAAAACAAACATTCGAAACAATATTTAGCCTGTGGACCAAGCATCCTGCATTCCCCAAGACAGACTGGGGAATTAGGAGATGGAAACAGTTGCCTTGAAAAAACCTGTGAAGCAGCAGTCCTTACTTCTGTTCAGAAGACCTTTGTGTGCTCTTCTTCTCTGGAAAGAAATCCAATTAATTTGCAGAAATTAGCTTAGATGTCAGTAAAGAGGATTCAGATAATGTTCCATATTTACACAGAAGCCACCAGTTCCAGGTGCTACCAAAAGAAGATACCAAGTTTTTGACAGTAATACCAACCTGAGGAGTTTAGAAGGGCCAGTTCTCTGGAGACAGCAATGCACTGTAGCTTCCAGTATTGTTTTTGGGGACTGGCAGTCCTCTTGCCTAGATTTCAGCTCAACCCTAACCAGCCTCCTGGTGTTCCAGTGTAAGGACCAACACCTCATGTCTCACTTTTCCCAGCTTCTGAGTCTTCTCATCCCCTTGTTACCGACTTGTATTTTAAACTCTCACACACTTCACCAGCCTTCAGTCTTCTGACTATTCAACAGCCTGCTGTAAACAGGATGACAGTACCAATGTAGACATTTATTTTCCTGCAAAAAGGGCCAAGAGTCACAGAGTTTGTACACAAAGACACTTTAATGCAAATCAAATAGTACTGTTTCATTCTAAGGTGCTCCACATTCTCAAACACCCAACATTGAGCTTCCCAATTTTACCATTCCATTGAGAAATTCACTTTTAGTCTAAACAACAGAAATTTTGAAAGACAACTCTTTAATTTTTTCCTTTTTTTTTATTTAATCAGTACAGTATTTCAATACCAATTGTTAAATCTTTATGAGCAATAGGAGCATATTCTGCAAATTTGTTGATCACTATATAGTACAACCTCAAAACTCTTATCCAAAACCCATGTATTCCAAAATTAGGTTTCCTCCCTCAACATGCAACATTTGAATAAAAAAGTCCTGACTTACTCCCAAAAAAAATTTCACTATGCAGTTATATAAACTCAGATCTCTTGACAACCCCTCTGGTTTATGAAGACACAGGTTTATATAAAGAAGCTTCAAAAGAAAATGAAAAATGAATATTATTCTGCTGAAATTTCCAAAGGATTCTAACAATTCCATTACCATAGCAGTACATATACATAAAGACACTGTGTCCAGTAATATAGTATTTCTGAAGGACTATAATTGTTCTCTGCAAAAGGCTGTGGCATGTTATGCTGTGACTATCTCAGAAACTACTGTGCAGCCATTCCATTTTATTTAAGCCTTCATAATTAGGAAAGTATCTCTGTTGAAATTATATTTCTTAAAAAAAATAAAGCTTACTTTAGATTACTAAAAAAGTGCACATTCTGTAAGTGCAGGCTCCATTTCACCATTTCTATTCCTTGTTTGTTCTACATTTCAGTTCCAGTTCCCAGTTCTTCATACCATGCTGCAAGGTTCGGACTGCAGAAACGAAGGCTGTATTTGCCTTTAATCAAAACACTGGTTTTAAAGATGTTTTCATATGACCAACATATTTCAGGCAATCTCAACTATTTCAAAACCTTCTTTTCCTATCCTACAGAATCAAAACTTCCATCACTAAGTAGGGGCCTATAAAAAATAAACTGAAAACAGTATACACAATATCTCAAGACAGCAGAGCAGCTATATAGTTGAAAATGGCAACACAGACATTTTAAATATTAAAACAATCTTCCCACTTTCTATATGAGGCCTCTGGACACAAAGAGACTGTGCATTTTACATGGTTCTGTAGCCCCATATTTGCAAGCAGAGAGGCAAATTTTCAGAAGGATTTCTTATTTAGCTAACAGAAAAATAAATCATATTGTAAATGCAGCGCTGATGCTGCCTCACTCATATCATGATAAGTAGCAAACTTCTTGTCCTTGATTACAAGGTTCATGTTTATACTCAGTGTCACTGTCAATGACTGATGCATGTTAGCTGGTTTTAAAATAAGTAGCTTGGGAAGACTGATAAAAAAGTACAGAGCTCTGATTTGTTGTGGATATACTGTTTCAGTTTACACAGGAATGTGTCATCTTTGCTCACAGCCAGTGAAAAATATTTTAACTCAACAGAAAGCGTGGAATTGCATGACATTGTGATAAGGAGCTTCACAATTTCTACAAAAATTTAAATCGTTATGCCCAAACCAGCGGGAGGAACACGTCTTCAGCCAATCTTCTCAGTCGAGATCCGCAGGTAAATCCTGCCTCCACCTCAGGAGAACATCTTGCAGGAAGGCTCAGATGAAGAGAGAGCAGCCAAAGCTAAGGGGCAGTGCATGGTGTGCAGTTTCTCCACGCACTGTGAGCGAGAGGCAGTCTCTGTGCAGCGCAGAGCGGTTGCAGGACAGAGCAGAAGTTCTTCCAGCAATCCTTCTCCTCCCTGCCTTACCCACCCCGAGGCCAGCTGCTGCAGCCTGGGAATGGCTCAGCTGGGCAGAGATGGAGCATGTTTTCCAGGGTATCCAGAGGAAGCACCTCAGCTTGAAGCTGCAAAGGATTCTTCCTTAGCTCGGCTGTTTGATGCAAAAGATAAGGGAATCAGGCAGCTGGCTGCTGACGGGGAGCTGCGTTACCCACCTCTCTCCCCTCAGAGGGAAAGAAGAAAAAACGACTTCACACCGGACCATTACGGGTACTAACACTTTTGTCAGAAGCAGAAACACACAGAGATTTTACAAAATACTGTCTAGACACTGGAGCACGCTGACTAAAAGAAATCATTTGAGTACAAGCTTAATAAGGCAGGGTAAAAAATCTACCACCTTACAGCTAACGACACTTTGAAAATGAGTCTGCTGTGTGTGATTTCACTGATGTCTGAGGGAGACAAAGCTCGTTATGGTCATGTTTTTCATACTTTCAGTCAAACAGATTGCTGAATAATCATGTTTTCTTTATCTAATGGGTGAGGAAGCTATTATACACAAGGTGTTTCTATATGCTGCAGTTAATAAAGGCAATTCTTACTAATAAGAGTAGGTTGTCTCCACTCAGCTATCTGATAAAAAGCCCTCCTGTTTAGAGGAAAAAACAGATCCTGTGCCTAGAAGAGACTCCTAGGGCTGCACATTTTAGTGGCTACAGGAAAGTAATGTAGGCAGATGAATCCCAGGTCTTCTCCAACTGAATCCAAATCAATGACATTCACTAAAATGTTCAGGGCACTAGGAGCAAGCACTTCATGTCATCAGCCTCTCCTTCATATCCACCCTTTTCTTGCTGGTGAAGGACAGTGGACAAAACCTGGATTCATCATTACAGAAAATCATCAGCAAGTCCCTTCAAGAGGTCAGGGTACTTTCTTCTTTGAAGAAGCATCTGGGTCACAGTCTCAGGAGCTCAAAATCCTACATGGAGAGTTTGGCTAGTTTTAGGCTAAGATCACAGATGCTCTTTCAGACTGAAACAATAAAATGCATGGGGGGAAATCATTTTTGGGGAATCACCCAGAAGTATGAGATGTCACATCTTTGTCTTTCTAACTACAAAGCTGGGGGCATGTGCACAACTGGATGAAATCCTCACATCTGTACTATACTGTTAGAGCTACCCAGTAAAGAGAGAGAAATAAAAGTCTTGAAGCTCATCTCAGTTTGCTATGACGTGTTCAGTGTCTGACCACGTCTTTAAAAGCCATATGGAATCCAAACCTATTGAAGGACAACTTGCCTCAGACAATTGACATATCCCAACTAGGTTCACACAGCACTGCTACACACTGATTTTCTCTGGATTTCAAAGTAGGGCAGAGATTGTTCACCTCTAAGTACCTGAGTAGAAAAAAAGACCTGCCTCTGTTGCCATTCCCACCTTCAGGGAGACTGACAGTTTCCTACAAGTAGTTTCAAAAGGCACATCATCTCTCCATGGTAAGTATCCACCTGTAGCCTTACATTTATGAACTTCAAAGCATTCTGCAAGACATCTTTTTATCCAGACATATAAAAACATAGAAATTATTTTGTGGAGAGACATTACCAATAGGAAATAATCTATTTCTTCATGTTTTCTGGGAATGATGTTCTGCTGGTTTTCACTATTCAGAATAGGCTTCAAGAAATGCAAAAAATACCCAAAGAAATAGGCAGATGCTTTCGAATATAGAGACAATGGGACCAGTTCCTACACATGCAACTAGTCCAGCTGGATGTTCACTGGCACACATAACACTTTCCAGGATTTTAACCAAAGCTAATATGGCCAACATTTCCAAAACTGGCCACAAATTATGGGCATTTCATAATTCAGTCAAAGTTTCAGAATTGCTGAACAATACCTTGTCCTCGTGGACATTCAGTTTAGAAAAATGAAACCCAAGGTGACTCAAGCCAATACTGAAAAATATGAACACTCAAAGTTTGCAGCTGTTTTTGAAAATGCAACCCCTCGAGGCTAAATCCCACTTTAAAGACACTGCAATAGTTTTGAAAGCTGCAGATTTTTGTTGAGCCACTAGAAGGCATAGACAAATGTGATGGGTGGGCTCTGCATCCATGCTCTTTCAGTGGGACCAGTGCAAACAGTCCCTCCCTGACCAGCCAACACTGGTGACCAGGAACAGAGGGAATCCGGGGTAGGCCTGCACAGTGAACCACAAGAAGCCCTTGCAGAGATGAGGGAAAACAAGGGCTGCTGTTGGATCCTGCCCAGAACACAGAACACAATAAGTCCACACAATGTTTCTGTCTCAAAGATGTGGGAAGTCCTGTTATGTCTGCATTCACAATTAAACATGATTTTGACATTGTTATGGTGCTGATGCTGTTAAATCTTCAGTGTATGATGGATCCTGGCTCTGCTCGGGCCTGCCTATTGTTCATGAGAGACTTTGTCTTTGCAATGATCGGAGAACAAGGTGTTCTGGAAGCTCTTTTCAGCTGTGATCTCGTGAACTTCTTACGGATTTTTCTGTAGGGAGGGAAGGAGGAAAGGAGGGAAGGAAGAGAGAGACAACAGAAGAGATAAATCCCAGTCTTTGACAGAAGACTGCTCAAGAGCCAGTAACAAACATAACAAATACTCTTACCAGAGCAGGAAGGCTAGTTCATGGAAAAGAGACTTGCAGTCAACAAGAGTCAGCCCTGTCCATCAACTGATGAGTCACAGTTGTCTGACAATGATTCATTGAAAAGTGAATTGGTGTTAGACAATACTTGAATAATAATATTTAATTATATGAAATCTTGGGCCAGAATGCCCAGTTAGTGAATCCTCACATGTGATATCTATAGTGGAATGAAGGACTACAGAAGAAAGGACCGTGTTAGCACCCAGTGAATGTGCTACCTCTGTAAAAGTGGGAGCAATTGTTGTTATTTGCACTGTACCACTTCTGCAGACAAGACATGACCCAGAGCTCTGGGCTTTTTTACTAGTGCCATTCAGCTGCAGTAAATTCACTTTCATTTTTGACTTTCAGATGATAAATCAAACATATTAACTCCAGGTGGCCCTGTTGTTTGTATTGCAATCCTAAATAACCAAGGATAGTTAATTTTAAAGTATAAATCCTTGTTATGTTTCAACTGCTCTGTCTCTTTACTATTATAAATCAATAACCACAATGCTGAGGGTATCTGGGGCAGGGTATCAGAAAACACAGAAAAGCTATACACAGACTTTGCCAAGAACCATCTGCATTGGCAGAGACCTGAACATTAGATGCTGCTGGAAAATGACCTATTTTCTGAATTCATTCAAGAATTCCAGCCTTCATTTAGGTGGTTTTATAAATTATAGGGATTTTGAGCTTATGGAAGTAAATTAAAGCAAACTGGGGCCTTTAATACTTAATGAGTCCAGGGTTTCTAATTCAAACTCTTCAACTTGAAAATGTGACCTACAAACTACAGGGTGATGAGGTGCCTACCTGCATCAAGGTTCTGAGATGGTAACTCAAGGAGTGGTTTTTCCCTTTCATCTAAGTGGGCTGTTACCTCTGAAACTGAGAAATGGTGGCACATGACATTGAAAATACATGGTCAGCTGTAAATAAATGCTATTGAATTCTAAAATAACAATTTGCATAATAAACTTCAAACACTAGTTTGTTACTAGTTAGTTACAGGTTGAGTGTTCTCCAGGGATGTAAGCATCCACATTAACTAACTGGGCTACAGAAGACAAAATAAAGAAAACTTTTAAAAAAAATCAGGGAAAAAGCAGAAGAATATACTCTGCTATTAAAGGTTAAAAGGAATCTGAAAAATATATATTTTGTTAATATGTTTTAAAGGTGCAAAGATGTATTCCCTTTTGAAAGAAGGATGTCTTCATGGCCTGGAATACCAAATTAGGGTTTAACATCATTCAGCAATAAGCACAACAGAAGAAAAGGAAAGGAATCACCAAAGTTAGGTTTCAGCTTTTCACACAATTCCACTGAGAAAAAAACTTACTGTTTGAGTATTCACTTTACATGGTAATCTTAAATTAGGCCAAAGAAGATATTAAATTTATTGGAAAGATACTGTGTACCTTTCAGAACAGTAAGACCATTGAAATTTAATCTCAGACTGGCAGAAATGTGTCTTTCTAAAATAGTGAGACAGCCAGGTTTTATAAATTCATGTGAATAGACAATAGCCATTAGCCACTGATTACTAAAGGGGATCATCCCAGAGAAACCTGGCAGAACTGGATCCTTTTTAATATATTTGTTTGCAAAACTTGATATTTATTTACAGAAGAAATGTGGTCATTAATCATTTGGAAGTCCAAGGTTCAAATAATATCAGATAATTGTTTACCCTTCTGAATTTTTAATAAGGCAACTTTATAAACTGCCAAGAGGTTCCTGCTTATGAAAGCAATTTGCAGCTGACACTACCTGCAAGAACATTAAAGGATTTGAGATTACAATTCATGCTTATTTTGTATGGACAGTAAAGTAAAAGATATAGTTATTCCCATTAAATACTGGTTCAAACACAACAAAAAGAAAGGCAGAACAAAAAGGTTGTCACGTTATTATATCAAGCAAGCCACAAACAGAGCCAGCTCCTCACAGAGTATAAGTGAAAGTAGCTCTATATACTCTGTCAGAAAAAAACTAATCTGGTATGCACTCTGAAAAGGCAATCCAGCACTTCTGTTTAAAGAGGATTGTGAAAATACTTCCAGAAATTAGCTTTCTGGGGATACAGCCTTTCAGAAATAAAACTGGAAGAATGGAAATTTCCACTGACTACATTAAATGTTATATATTTAAACAATCATTTCTCTAAAAGCCAAAATTGTTCATTTTACTGCAAAAATTATAGAAGGTGAAGGGACCAGATTCTTTACACCGAAGAATTTAGAATCTAAATACAATCTAGCTTTTTGAGAGGCATTCATCAGGTTTTATAATTCTTCAGAATGTTTTTAACACCTAAACACGCAGGTTGCAATAATAGCTGACAAAAGGCAGGATATTCAAAGATAAAGTTGTTGTCACCCTTTCCCTCAGAGCACTTCGCCCTCCCCCAGAGATACACTGAACTAAGGGCAGAGTCAACTTTAATGCTCAATTTCCTGTCCCTCTTTCAGCTAATACCAGCCATATGTTTTAATTACATAAAGCTTTTATTTGGCAATGGCAATAAATGGCTTTAATATCTGTATCATCAGTAACATCCTTTGCAGTTGTTAGGACAGATTAGTTGCCATTTCCCCTGGTTATTTTTTTCCTTTGACTTTTGTACTAGTGCTTGAAGTATGATGCATTACAGACTTGAAATGCAAATTCAGAAGTATTTTAAAGCCTTTGCTTTGTATTTCTAGCCTTCTTGAGACCAAAGGTATGAGAATGAACTAAATTTTTAATAGGGGATCAGTACATAAAGCCCACTGTGCTCAATTTTAAGTCAAATGTGATGCACTGGTGTAATGTGGTAATAATATAAATTCTTTATGTCTCTGTGACACTTCAATTAGTAACTGTAGATAAAGGTACACAAAATCCTTGACACCCAGAGAAATATGGAAATGTACATAAGTCTCACCAAAGGTCTTGATGAAGACCTATTGTCTCTGTGCAAGTTTTATACACAGACTGGAACCTCATGGCTAGAAATAATAGTTAGGCTGTACAGGACATTTATGCCATGCTTAAATTTAATCAGGCAAGTCATTATAATTAACCAACCTTTTCTCGGGATCCAAGAGTGTTCCATGTAACTCACCATCTGGTGAAGTGAAGCACAATCCTATATAATCTATTATGTCCAGATTTCTCAGGAACAGGATAACTGGTAGCAAAATTTCACATTTGCAAGAGCTGACTCAAAAGTTCCCTTCTCTAATTCTGCCACACACTAAAACAGCATCAATCTTTAAACTTGAATAAAGAGAGATGGCCTCCAATTGGAGTTAGTCAAGAATGTGTTTTCAAGCCTTTTCTAGCAGGGCTGGAAGGCACTGCCTGCTTTAGGCATGTTGATATCCAGTGCTACTGTGCTGTGTACAAACTGTTGTGCATCAGTGTTGCCTCCTCTGCCCTGGACTCGGAGCTGTGATGACAACACTGACTTTGCTCCTATCAGCTACACCAACAGTACTTGGGAAGGAATATTAAATAAATACAAGTTATGGAAGAAGTTTCTCTACAGGGAAAGAAATTAATTGCATGCAAAAGCCTGCTGATATTTAAGCAGGTGACAAACCTTGTTTTGAAAGAAACATTTTCCTAGGAAGAGGAACGCACATGCGCTTGTGAGATGTCCATAACTCTTCTTAAATACCAAGGTGCAGAATTGCTTTTGGTGCTCTGTTTCCACTAAAAATACTTTAATGACCTAATAAAAACCTGGCCACAGAGTCTGAAGCAGAAGAACACAGTTTTGTTTTCTTCCCTCTCCCTAAATTAGTTTGATATTTTTGCCTGAGTCTTATGCCATTGGATGCCATTGGAGCGACATCCTCATAAGTAAGAACAGGTGCTGTGGAAATATATTGTTATCCAATTGCCCTGGTGGCACAAGGAACACCTCCAGGTTGGCAGCAGGCAGAAGAAAACTGATTTCCTGCACAATCATAGCTGAAATTCCACATAATCTCTCCATTGGGGTGAAGTATTCTGCTATGATTTGCCAAGTGTAAACAGCAACATAAATGTGCTAGATGCATAAATACTGCCAACACTGGCAGATTTTTGTGTTCTGGCACAAATTGTGTGTGAAACTTGCAATCAGTCTAACCATAGAGCCATTCAGAGAGAAAACAAGGCTAAAAAATAAGAAAAAAAAAACGTATTCTAGAGAAATGTTTGTAAAGTTGCTGCTGCTCCAGGGCAATATAAATTTTGTGCAATGTAAATCTTCAGTGCAAATTCAAAGCCACTTAGAAAAAACAACTATTTAAAAGAATAACCATAATTCCTTGGTGTTCATTAGATGAAATAATCACTTATTTCTCTGGGGGTTTCTTTTATCCAGAGGTACCTTTTAACTATTCAGTAGATTAAATTACAGGAGGGGGTACTATCTTAGAAAGCTGACAGGTTTTTTATTAATTTCAAGAGGCTTTTAAACACAGTGAAAGGCCAAAATGTGTGCAGTGGTGCTTGCTGAAAGAGAATTTAACTGGGATGAAGCTGTAGGCACAGATCCCTAGAAATCTGGTATGTTACTGACTGAAGGACTCACAGCACTTCCTACATTTCTACCTGTGTGGAAATGAGAAGTATTTTGTTTAACTCTTTGGCTTGCTGCTTTAGACTTTTTTCCCCCTTCAACACTTTCAGGATAAAGCTTTCCCATATTGCATTAAAATTTTAATCTAACCTGAACTTGACAGAAACTAGTTAAAAATAGTTTTGGGAGGCAGAAGTGGGTTGACACTGATACACCTTTTAAAAACAAGGGCCTTAGGAAATGTTAGTTTATAAAAACAAAATTAGATATTTTAATAAGCATGGGACTATTGGAAAGCTGTTGCCATGAGCCACACAGTTGCATTATAAAAAACATACAGATGGCAGATAGAGTGATATAACCTTTATGAGATTAAAGAGGTGCTGCTGTAGACACATCAACATTATTTAAATGTTTAAGAGCTTATCTTATTTTTCTCCTCCTAGCAAGAAAATGTTTTCCTTTCCTAGTGTTTATCTTCCAATATTTTATCAATATTTATGAAGCAAGACTGCTCTCTATGAACAATAACTTTTAGACACACCAGTTACAAATTACAGTGTAAGATCTTCCTAAGCAGCTTAAGATAGCATATTTTTTCAAGTACTGCATTACCTTGAGGGCTTCCCTGATATTTTATGTTTCAAAGCATCAGCTTAGAGATACTATATATATATAGAAGGACATTAATAATAAGGTTAAAGAATTTTCTTTATTGGGAGGAAAATCCAGGTCATATTTAAAACACAGACTTCTATGACTGTGTCATGCCTGACCCATTGTATGGCACAAGCCACCTCTGTCTCTTTCTACAGACTGCTAATTTAAATCAAAATCACCTTGGATCAGGAACCATCTCCTTATGTGCATTTCTGGAGTGCCTAGAACAATGAGTCAATCTGCTATTGAAATATCTACTATTTAAATTATCTCTATCCAGTTTAACTGCAAACAACTGTCATGGCTTTTGGAATAATCAACTAGTTCAATAGATTTTTCCAGATTTTCATTTCCACAGAAAATATTTCATTCATATTCTACAGTGGTTTAGGAGAGGAGGAATTAAAGAAACATAAAGTCCTACTCTCAGCATCACTATTCATTTTTCAGTTGAATGCTGGAACTAGAAAAACTTTTAACCCCTAAGAAACATTATAAAGAGATGCTGTCATACCCTGGTTATCACATGATGAATAAATCTAAATCCCAACAATCAGCAGTGAGATTATCCTCACAGTTGTGAGCTTGGCATTTACTGCCAAGAGGCTAAGGTTACCTGCTGCTGACACAACAAAGGTTACACATCAGTTTGGTGCAAGGCTGACTTCTCACAGAAGCCAGCAGCACAGCGGCCCTGCCAGGGGCAGGAAGAGTTAAAAAAACCCCTTGATCTAGTTGGTAGGAATGATGGACACCCATGGACTTGCCCTGTGTTTTGGGGGCAGCTTTGTCCCTCAGCAGGGACAGCAGGTCACACTCAGCAGGGACAACACCTGACACACAGCAGTGATGATGGCAGAGCATGCACAGTCTTTCCATCAAGGAAGGGAGAACAGCCTGTCTTTGAATTCATGGCATTTCACCAGTACCCAGCTTTGTAGAGTGGAGTAGAACTACTAAGTCCTAGCACAGGAAGCTTGATGGAATGGGTAAAAAAGTAAATTATTCATACTCCTAGAAACAAAACAATGGCTTGGGCTTCATGAGACTTGTAACCTGAGCTACAGGACTTTACAGCTCTGCACTTTATCTGACATTCACTAGCCTCCCCTTAGTTACCTTGCACTGCAGAGGCTGCAAGGCAGGAGGTCTGCTTTACTCAATAAAGGGTTGTTTAACCTCTCCTTCCTGGGAAGGAACACACAGATCACTGCAGGTGTGTCAATACACTGTCAATACCATGGGAATCCAAGGAGCCAGAAAGCCTTCCACAGGCACAAACACCAGCAGATTTCTAAGCAACTCCTTTACTCTTCCTAACTATACCAGCAGGGTGAAAATGAATTCCTACTCTACCAAGAGGAACTTTCAAAACCATGTATTTATTCTGCAGCAGGATGGCCATTCTGTATATTGATTAAACATCACCTGCTATGAGATGAAAAATTTACCCACACGGCAACATATAATTTTTCCTGAGAAAAGCAAGAGACTGAAGAGAAGGTGCATCAGAGCTGGCCAACAGTGGAACACAATGTGGCTTTCAACTACTCCCCAAACAGCTTGCATATTAATTCACAATTCCAGCATTATCCCAGCCTCTAAGACAACAAAAAGGTACAAAACATATAACTTCTGTTTCTGGCCTTGGGCAACAAGCATTAAGTGCTATTTCCCTGGCAACATTAAATACTGCATTGAAAACTTTCAAAAATATTGTTTCAACTAAATATGCTTATGTAAGTCCAAGATAACAGGAAACTCACTATTATATTTTTCATAAGGGGAAAAAAACAGAGATACTGTACTTCTACTTTTTTATTAGTATTTTCCTGTCTTTCTTTTCTTACCTTGCTTGATTATTTCAGGGTGTGCTTCCTCTGAAGTTTTTGGCCTGAACACTGTGCTTTACAATATTACAGCTTATAATATCACCTGAGGCTCAAAAAGATTGACAATATGCTTGCTTTTTATCAATTATGCATATGCTTTTCCTGGAATAACATATGTACCAACAGAGTATATTTGGAGGAGGTTCTTGGCATCCTGGACACTTGCTATTAAGCAAGAGATGAAAAATAAAAATTATTCAGTCTTACCAGAAAGAGGTGGAGAGCAAAAGTTCCCTCACAAGCCCATCCCCTGGGGCTCTGCTTCACACCATCAATCTCTTGCATAATCAGCTTTTCTCTACACACAGAAGCTCCAGTGCAGAATATGGATTAGAAACCTGTAGTGTGGCATTGACAGAGGAAAGCTTTGCCACAGAATGATTTGATGTTAATTTCTAAGGTCATTTTCATGTCAAAGGTTGAAGATTTCTTAAATTTTTAAAAAATATTTATGTGACCAAAGGTCTATTCAAGTTCATTTTTTGCCACTCATCCTGCTCTCCACATTTATGGCCAGCAGTTTGCACATCAGAGTCTCACAGTGCTTGTTGGATTGCTTAATTAAAAACTGCACAGCATCTCAAAGAGTAGGTGTACACCAGTATTATTCAAGCTTACAGGCAAAATGGTGGAGTTAGAGATAGGTTGAATTAAATTACTTGTCTGGTGTCATATTAAGCAAGAGGCAACCTTAGAATTTTAGAGTTTGGATCTGTGCTTTCTCCACAAGAACAACACTCAAATAGTATTTTGTCAAGTAAATATTTTAGCCTCTACCCAATAGCACAAGTTACAAAAACAGCCAGTCAAGTCTCCTTAGAGGTTTGACAAGAACTGTTAGTTATCTCTGTGATTGACTTTCACAGTCACAGTCAATATGTTCTCCGTGGTATTTTATATTTAAAATGCCTATGTAGTTACTTATGCAAGCTTTTTCACAAAAAGAGACCAACTAACACTTGTTTTTCCACAGCCTTACCTACATTTATGCCAAAGGGTCATGAGTTTAAAAAAAAAACCAAATTATCAGGGAAAGTATTAAGAACAAATTATTAAATATATACACTGAAATATGGACTAATTCAGGATTAAATCCTCTATCTGTAATTTGAAATGAAGACTGTGATAGAGGATAACTTATAAATTAAATTTAGTGGGCAGTTCTGTGTGAATTTTAAGACTTTGAGGATCACTGACACCATTTTTTTGAACATATTCTCCATGGTACAATTTTATAATCTTTTTTTGCTCTTTAACTTTAGCAACAGTGTGTTCACCACAGGACTTAGATAGTTTCTCTGCCTACACACACATTATTGCTGTGTATTACTCTGCCTTCAGATGAAATAATTCTTAAGTCTGTGTCCAGCTCCTACTATTGCTCACATAACACAGAAATCATAAACAGTGAAAAATATCTCTGAACACTGATATTGCACAGTATTTGAGGATTACAATCATCAATATCTAAGATCTAATGTGACAAACCTCTGTGGTTTAGGCACAGGAATGGTGAGAGAGGACTAATTTTAGCTCTAAGCTGATGTTACTCTAGCCTTACTATAGGTAACAATTGTATAATCAATGTTCTCTCTATATTTTCTTTGATACTTAAACATGTTGGTCTGACAAATTTGCTTTTTTATTGTTGCTTTGTATGTTTCCCAAGGCTTTGACAGAGAAATTGGCTTCCCATACAAAGATGCTTATTTATAGAAAAATTTCTTCTTGTTCAAAACCAAATTGGTTTTAACTCCCACAATAGAAGACGGCCAAATATTACAAGATGACACATTCCCAGTGGGTATGTGGATTTAGGAAAAAGCTAAGCAGCAAGCTAACAAAAAGCTAAGCCCTAAGACTTTCAGTAAAACATTCAATAAAGAGGATTGGGTTCAGCTACATCAAATCCTCTGTGTAAACACAAAAGACAGCTTCTGAAAAAAAACCCTTTTGAAATGGCCAACTATACTGCAGGAAACTCAAAATTTGTCGAGCACCATAAGAAAACAGGTTAAAAGAACTGCATGGCATACCAATCTAACATCAGACATATGGGGTTTATTGGGGACTATGTGATGCACTCTAGCTGATGGACTGAGCTCAAGAATGGATTTAAGGGCTTTGCTCAATTGGGTCTGGAAGGTCTAGCAAAGAAAACAAGGTTTCTGGAAAAGTGAAGTAATCATACAGGAGCTTCTCCACTGACATCTAAGTTTAAGACAATCCTTAATTGCACCTATCAACCCTGTATTTCATATAAGTTCTTGGTGTTTTCTTGCCCTCTCGAGTTTCCCAAGGCAACAAAATTTTACAAAAAGGCTCATTTTAGAAATTGTATTTCCCTTCTCAGATATAAAATTTTCTGGCTATTTCTGCACCTACTGTTTGAATGTGAGAGAACACTTGTCAAAGGCAGTGGAGAAGATTGCAAGTGGCTGAGTGACCCTTCTAAATATGCCTTTGCTTTTTGGCTGAGTCATGTGAATTAACCACATTCAAGCTCTGACCTAAGATGCAATTACAAAGCAAACTTTAGTATCTAAGCCCCACTGGAGAGGCAGCATATTTGAATTTCTGCTCACAACAGGGCAGGATCATTTCACAAGAGCCAAAGGTGTGACTTTTCAGGCAGCAGTAACTGGGTCATTTACAAGCCATCTGTTCCTAGCCTCAGCCTCCCTGTGGTCATCACCAAAGCTGTGTGCTAATTAATTTTCACCAGCTAATCAGTGGAGACAGCTCTGAAACTAACAGATCATCCAGTTTCAGCCAACAGCTTCTAGACTCCTGTGGGTGGCATTTCTGTGAGACTTCATTACCAATAAAGGTGAAGAGTTTTCTCTGAAAGAAGATCTAAGGCTTCTGACCTGCTCCATGTGGAACAGCCTTGGGAAGAACGAGAACGCTTCATCTGATCCGTCAGGCAAAGAGCAGGAGCCACCCGTTCTTTGCCTACAAATCTTCAAGCAAATACTTAGGCACCTTCTTAATTTTGTGTTTGAGGAGTTAGGTGTATAAACACTTGGAGATATAGACTTAAAAGACCTGCTTGACATTTCATGGGAAGTCTGTGAGGAAGCAGCAAACTCAATCATGGTTTTCCAAGTCCTAGGCTAGTGCTCCAAACACATCCTTCTACTACCACGTGGCTTTAAACAGGGCAAGTAGCTTATTGCAGTGCCACTGAAATTCCATTTTAAACTGTGAGATGATTAATACATAGCTCCAAACCAGCATAGTTGTATTTCATTTGTTCTAAGACTGATACAGCAAACCCCATAGCACTGTGTTCTTCAAACCTCCCAGCTCTATCCAATGGCACAACTTACACTGAGCTCTGAGGGGGTTTTGTGTACGTTTTCCTTGTATATAGCTATGATTCCTTAAGTTAAAAAAATATTCACGTTCTTCAAATGAATTGTTTTAGTTCCATTGAATGAACCTGCTTTTAAAAACAAACATTTGCATTATCACAATAGTGTTACTTTGATTTAGTAAGTACTATAAAGAATCCAACAGGAAAAATTCATGTAGGCAAATATTGAAAGAAAATGTCTTTAGACCCATGAAAGCTCCTCAGTGAGAAATGAATGGCAAGAGGCTATGATCTAGTTTCTACACTGCTGCTTGTGATTCTGTATCAGAGTACTTCTGCTGGGGCTTGGAAAAGTATGATTTATAAGGTGTGAACAGTGCGCAGCATTCATGAATAGTCCACATGGAAAAAAGTGAAAATAACATCTCACAGAAACTCTTATGCTCTCTCATGAGATATAACAGCATTGAAGGGGAGTTAACTAAGTAGTATGGCTCCTACTTGGAGCAAGGACAGTTCCTCCCCAAATTCCTCACACTCAGTATCCTCACAGTGAGAGAGCTGTCAGTTCACCTGGACTCAGATGTGGCCAATCAATAAGATATTTGCAATCCTATCAGCAGGGATTAAACAGAATTCTAAGGGATATATTCTCTAATCCTTGCTTTTCAAGAGATTAATACAACAGAAGTAGAGGAACTGGAAAATTACATCCTTAGAGACTGGCATGGCTTTTTGTTAGAGAGCTGGTGCATCACATTCTCAGGCTTGCAGCTGATGCTCCAAGAGTGCAGCCAGGCATCTTCTTGCAGCTGGTTGCAGGACTGGGGTCTAAAGGCCATGGTGCCATGCAGATAAGAAATGAAAGTACACTATGCCCAGGATCCAAGTGTGGTGTAGTTCCAAAACTACAATCCCAATTCAAATCAAATTCTCATCTTTATGAAAAGCAGAGGTCAAAACCACTTTGTTTTTTCATTTTTGTGCACACATTTTTTTGCACAGTTGAGGCCAACTGGAAAAGAAAGAGTAAACATCCCCATGGACATTTGTGTGATAGGAATTGCACAAGTGAAGAGGAAGAAGGAGCAGAACAGTCAGGAACTGGCTCGGATGCAGACCTGCAGCTCTGCACTATCAGACCCCAGGCACCGAAGCCTTACTCCGCCAGTTTCCCTTTCCTCCCGGCAACGTGCTGCAACTCAAGCACTGACCTTGTCTAAGCACTGATCAAAACACACATGGGAGAGAGCAGGGGCAGGGGCAGGGCATCCACAACTCTTAACTCAGGCTCTCACAGGTTTCAGTTTGTGTTTCCAGTCTGGGTTTCCACGGATAAAGCTACACTGCAGAGAGGGCCAGCAGCATGTGCAGGAGCACCAAGGGCCATGACCACTAGCATGGCTCTCCCCCACTTCTGCAAGAGAAGCAGACCACTGACAGCACAGCAAGACTCAACATTCTGCAGAAGCTGGTTGTCAGCCTCACATTCTCTTCTTTCTCGACATGCAACTTTGGTTTTCAAGCTTTTTTTGTGTGTGTTATGAGACATGCATAAATAAAAACGAGTGGTACCAGGTAATTATCACAGCAATTGTGATATCCTTACGTAGCACCTCAACAAATCAAGGGAATCTTTTTCCTTTTGGAGACAGACATGACGTGAGGGATAAGAAAATTGCCTATATAATGCTGCCACAGGGATGCCTCTCAAATCATTTCATCAGCAAAAAAAAGGAAGCCATGTCTGCTGGTAACAGCTAAAGATCACGTTCTAATTTTAGCAGTTGCAGTTAACTCATTCCCAATGGAGTTGCACTTACCGTGAGAAGGTTTCTAACTGCTTCAGCACTGAAAGGAAACAAGCATTGAGTCATTCAACTGCAGATCTATATGCAAATATGCTTTTTGGCCCATGAAGGGAAAGCATATAGAATCCACTGCTATAATGCAGTCAGCCAAACATTTCCACACATTTCTTACAATGCAAACGCTGAAAAGAAAATAATTCATTTACCAACCAGTGTTTTAGCTGTCCCTACACAAGTCTGATCATTGGCATGCACATGCACTCTGTTAGGGACAGAGTGTGGGTATAGGAAATATAGGCACACTGCATACCTAGAATTGGTAAGAAAAGTTTTAATCAACAGATATATTCCCCTTGGCATCGAATAGTTCAACAGTAGTATTATTAATTTTACTCAAAGATTATGTTTATATCTTATATAACTCAAGATATATTAAGCCAATATATTATATTTTTATTAAACTTCTGAAGACTGTAATATGAACTGCTCAATTTTTTCAATTCTTAACTCCCAGAACAGCAATTCTGTATAAAGAATTTAGTTCCTTGCAATATGGTAATTTTCTCTGTTGACCTCTGTTGGGCTTACAATAGAATCCACATCACAGCTAGTCACCCAAAACATTTCCTTAGAGGAAAGATGATTTAGTACGAAGAATGAATAAAATGCTTTTATAGTTAGGAGACTTCTGGCTTATCCTAAAGCATGCACTTAGTGCTGGGAGAATCCTAGCAAATAATATCTAAGGATATTAAAAAGAAGTAAGGACACTCTTTTGGTGAGCAATGATAAACGTGAGGCTCTTTAAAGAGTGATTTTCCAATGAATTGTGTGAACAGATCTGCACTTTGGAATAGAATCTTGAGCAAGTTATTTCAGAGTAGGGAATGAGAATTTCTTTTTCATTCGGAATGGATACGAATAAAGAAAAATACAAAAATATTAAACCCAGTAAAGGTCAGCATAAAATTATGATGTAATGTCAAAAGGTAAGTGTTCTCAAACTGCCATGTGGTTTTCTGCCTAGATTAATCCCTGCTGTGAGCCTGTGACTGAGCAGAGGCAGGGAAATCCCATGGGAGTTGGTCTCACGCAGGCATCAGGGAGGTTTTAGAATGGAGAGTGTGGCTTGTCACCAGAGATGAAATAGCAGGACCTGGGACCTCTGTGTTTATTGGCAAAATTCACTGAGCATGCTGACAGGTATTCAGAAGGGCATCCACATATAAATACAGCAAAATTCATGGGGATGAACCCTTCAAGGCACTAATATGCAGACAGATGGAAAAACTCTGTCTCTTCCCCAAAGTGGCCGTGGGCTGTAACAACTGGGGCTCAGCACTGTGTTAATGTGCAGCCCAGCTCTGCAGAGGCAACTGGGCTGGGAAAGAGGGAAACACAAGTGGGAGTTCTGCTGCCATTTTTCCCCAGATGTGGAGATACTGATAAAAAACTGGGGAGGAAATGGCTTTCAAAGCCACTTAAAGCAAAACGAAAACAAAGCTGAAATGTATGAGGACGTGCATTACAACTGATATAAAATACATTTCTGTTGTACTCAGAAAGGTAGATTAGCACCTAAAAGTATGTTGAACTTCAGATGTAAATTCCAGTCCTTGTGTTTCCATGATACATAATGCTCACAGAAATTTTTAAGGATGCCTGCAGGCATTGTTGAACTGTGGCCTGAGTGTAGAGTGAAGGGCACTGCCCTAAAATTCTACGGCAACTCCAAGGATTACCCTGGAAAGTTTAGATTATATGTAATTCCCATAGTGATTTTCACTGCTCTTAATATTTTGCTCCCTACACATCCCTTGCTACAAATATCTCAAATATGTGAGATATACACAAGAGTTAGCTTACAGAAATAATACTGCTGCTTAAATTCAAGGAGGAAAGGGTTATTATTAAGACTTAACAGTATTAAAAATGTCTTCTAAAATGCAGTCATAAACGCATATATTCACCTTATCTATTGATGAATAATAACATTTAGAATGCTCATGTGAATCTTTGGTTTGATTAGCATGAAACAGACTGGTACTTCATCTAGTCTAGGAGCAATATTATTACTCTTTTTTTTTTTCTCAGACAATATCAACAATCTATTATAGTATAGGCTCTTTAAGCTAAATTTCTGTGAAAATTTACCCTCTAGACTCCCTACTTGATGTTTTATAGAAATGTGCATCTAAACATTAATTCACTAGACAAAAAAATGTTTTAGTATAGAGAAATGAAAACTGTTGTGGACTGCTGCAAACAAAACATTATGCTGAAAAATATTTCCCTTTTCAATTACAGAGAAAAATATTTTTCCTTTTGCTATAATTAGCATGTGCCTCTTTCATATGTATTTTTAATGAACAAATTCACATGATAAAACAGACTGCATCCTGATGGAGCACAAAAAAAAAGTTCCCTAAAGAACCAGTTTTGACTTTAGACGGGGTGATTATTTCTGAGCTGAGTGTTCAGAACATGTTCAGAACCTAATGGCTGCTCCCTGGCAGCTCATTCTTATTTGTTACTTTGGGGTTTTTTCATTCTGTGTCAGGACTGGATAAATTGTGTGCTGTTTCTTCAAACATCTCCTCCCTAAGACATCTCTTCCTGTTGCAATTATAGTTGTTCAACTCTGTCCTGGCAGTGCTGAGCTGTGTGATCTCCTGTCACAGGATGGGCTGGCTGTCAGGAGCTGCTGTCTCCTCCATCTGCCCTCACAGAACAGAGCATTTATTTGTTGTCTTGGACATAGGGCATTCCTAGCAGCAGAACCAGGCACTGCTTTCCACTTGAAGCTCTAAAGGCTGGAGACTTGCAGAGCCCACAGGAGAATAAGCTACTCCATCTCTAAATAATCTCAGAGTAAAGGTGAAAGGAAAAAGGAATCAAAGGAAAAGCTTAGGAGACAGCACACCTGAGAGAAGGAGTCTATGGGGATGGGATGAGGAGAGGAAAATACAAAAAAGAAAAAAAAAAGGAAAAATGGAAAAGCCCTGTGAAAGACAAGGAACAGATCTTGTGTGAAACAGAGTTTCAAAGGGATAAAAAGCATTCCTTGCTGTGCTGCTCCAACACCTGCCAGAGTGATGCAACGGTAAAAGGTTCAGGCACCTCCTTGCTTGAGGAGCAGCAGTGAGGTCCAACTTCCCAGTGTTCCCCATACCAGGAGGTTTCAAATATTACTTTAAACTGTTCATTATTTGGAGAAGAGCAGCAGACAGAGACCCCTGAGGACTAAGACCCTTGTTTGTACCTACCCTGGCTGCAGAGCCAGAAACAGCTCTGCTTTCTCCCTGGCCTGGCTATGGGGTCTGCAGCCCTGGGAGTGGGGAGGGGGATTTCCTAGAATGGGAACAAGCAGAGCTATCACAGATGACAGATTTGCAAAGTCAGGATTCATCTCACTATATTTCAACCACCTAAAATGTAAACATCTAGTTCAGGTAAGTTGTCTGGGCTGCCTCTGAGATCAGTAGGGAGATCACTGCCCAAGTAAGATGTTTCTCATCTTTGAAGGGCACTTCTCTCTAGCACTGGGAAAACGTTAAATTGAAAATTCTAAGACTACAAAAGGTAATCAGTCTCATTTTCAGGATCCAATTGCTAGGGATTAGTCTGATATTACTATGGTCTTTGTATCAAACAACTTCCAAAATGCCATCAGTCTGGGCTAGAACCAGAAGCCCAAGAGTTCATTAGCTCATCATCCTCTTACCCCTGTCTCTAATTGTTAAACTCCTCTTATAAAAAAAAGGAAAAGAAAAAAAGAAAAAAGTGCCAGAATCAATTATGTTGAAATAACCACCAAATTATCATGAGCTAGTATGCTAACTTTCCTAGCTGAATCTGACATTAATGGGATTAAACATGCACATTTTCCTTGGCTATCTCTATATTTGCATATGCTCCTTCTCTTCCCTCTTTTTATTATTTACATTTTTCTTCAACTACCAGCTTTTCTAGGCTTTTGCAATAATCATAGAAGTGAGGAACAGTCTGATGTTACTTGCTGTAATTAAGCAAAATATTCAAGGTTTTTAAATAACAGGCTCAGCAAGCACAGCCTCAAAAACAGACTGTAACTTCTTGTCCTAGTCTGAATTAAATCAGGGAAGGGTCAGACAGGGGAAGAAAAGAACTGAACAGAGGAACCTCCAGAAAACTAGTGACTCTTCCATGATATCAAGCTCTTTTGGGAAAAGCAAAATCTCATTAAATTTTACCAATTAATATGCAAATGAAAGGCTGAAGGAGATTATCATCTCAGTTGCTTTTAAAGGAAATCAACTTCTAGCTTGAAAAGATGCTATCAGCTGCATATTTCTCCACGGTACACCATTTTTCAAGTTCTGAAAATTTTAGAGGACAACCTACACTGTAGATGCATTTATATTTTGCTGAGAGGTGCCCTAAACCTCATCATATATGAACTACAATAAGTGAAATTTAAAAGTCCTAACCTTAGCCACAGAGAAGTAGCATTACTTAATTATTGATGAAATGCTGATAATATTAGTAGGTAGAAGATGCAAAGTTTGCCACGTGCCAAACATGGCTCTTTGCTGTAATGCAACCTCAGATAATAATGTGAAATTGTTATTGAAATAGTGGGTCAGTAACATGTATGCAGTGAAGCCTCATTCCCTGCTAAGATTTCATTTTGTCTTACCTGGTCTCTTCTGTAGCTATAAAGAAACCATCATCTGAAGCATCAAGCCAATTTTGCCTCTGTCTCTTGATCACTGGAATGGTGCTTGTCTTAATGGCACTTGCACTGGCTTGCAAGGCCTTACCATTAGTCATATGGATATGGGGAGCAGCATGCTGAAATCATAATAAAAGGGAAAGGTGTTTGTCTGAGAATAAGCATAATTCCATTAATGAATTCTGCTGTAAAGGGCAGCCTACACACGTCTCTAAACCCAGCTCATCTGCCTCAACCAGTACCCAGGGTTAGCAACCAACCTGTGCCCATTGACATGTTTTATGCATAGGTTTTAAAGCTCTTTAAAAACTAAATTAACTATTGCTAATGTCATTTTATACAAAAAGATATTGAGGCATGAATCAATGCTATGAACTAAGCAGTTCAGAAAGAGAAACCCATTGATTTTAGGAAAGAATTAACATTTTCTGAGCAAAAAAACTAACATGCCAACCAATGAGACACAAAACCTGTTTTTTCACCCAAGTATGACATTAAACTAATTTTAAAAAATTCATACTTCTCACTTCACAGGTCCTTACTCTGCCTTTGTTTTTAAATAGAAGTCACTGAATAAGACAAGTGGTTTGGTCCTGCTGCTAACCTGAACAGGAAAACAAAGGTTTATATCACCATGCTGGTGCCATGGTTCTTGGGTTTACTCACTGGTCTTTTTCCAGCTGGAGCTCCCTGCAATACATCTGTCTTTGCTTCATAACTGATAACATCAAACAGAAAATGATGCACTAATTTTCCACTAAACCTTTACCTGGAGTAATTGTGCATTGAGAGCAAGTAGTCAGATCTAACAAGAGAAGCTGCCTTCTGACACATGAGGAGAGACTGGAAATGTTTTCTGTATCGTCTACATGATGTAGGTAATGTTTTGGAAGAACACACTACGATAAAAATATTAATCTTGGAAATCTGAAGCTTGTTTACCACATCATCACTTAGCAGCAGGACTTGCTAAAAACAACTGGACAAAATCAGTTAAGATAGAAGAAATTACACAAAGATGAAAATTTTCTTACTTTATCTCACATGGATTCAACACCACGTTTTCTTGGGAAGAAGTACTATTTTCTTGGTGAAATAATATCAGTATTCCACATTACTGAGAGCATTTTTGTAACATTCCTAAAATGCAGACAGTGCTGCACATTCGTAGGAGTATCCCCTAATCAGGGGATCAACATCACAGTCACTGAGTAAGGAAGGGGCTGGTAGCACCCACAGAGACCAGCAGAACAGAAATCATCTCTTAAATCATGTCATAAAAACATAAAAGCCAGAAAATATAAACAAGGGCATAATTTTTTCTGAACAATGCTCATATTCAAAGCGTTATTTTTGCATTACAACACAAATTTCACCACACCTCAATCCAAACCATTCACTCCCTCCAGTAGGACAAATTTTATGCATTGGACAGAAAATTCCAGTGTTCATTATGCTGCTGTGAGTAACTGAGCCATCTCCTCTATGATTCCTTAGATCTCAAGTGACAAAACCAAGCAAGAAGAGGAGAAACATCAAATGTAAGTCACATATAAATCTCTCCTAGAGCTAAACTATTCTCCTTTGTCTTAAAAACAAATAGGATTTATGGTGAATTTAGTTCTTGTTGTTGCACATAGCATCTTAAATTTATCTTTGTAGTCCTTTTAAATATTTACCTATTTTTTCCATTTTCTCATTCAGTGTGTAGACTGCAGTTTGGGACAAAGACCTAAAAGACACGCTCCTAGAAGTAATTTAACTGTTATTTAGAATAAATTCAGGATAAAATACATAGGTGTTATGAAATTAGAAATTCATGAAGGTTTTCAACTGCTGATCTCTTCTTGTACATAGTGGGTGGTGCTCAAAAAGAGAATAAGAAGTCACACATGGAAAACATTGCCACACATCAGATTTCCAAGTCAGTGTTTGTATCTGTAAGTGAAATTTACAGTTGCCAGTGCCATACACTACAGGGGAACATTCAAGGGCTCCAGTGGTATATTTTTGTTGTGCTTCCCTACTCAATAATGGTTTTTACTTATCTCATCTAATGGTTCAGATCTTTTCCCAGGCTCCTTTCTAATCCAACACTGAATGTTTCCTTCAGTCAAGATAAGAGGTGCAGGCAAAAAGTGTTCAGGAAATGTATAAGGTAAAAAAAGAGTCTTTCCTATGGCATAAACTCTGAAGAACAGTGCAGCCTGATGGAAGAAGTACTTGTCTTTTCATGACACTTTTTCCCCTGGCAGAGCCAGATATTGCAACTAATTCTGAACTTTTGTTTTTTCTACTTTTCTTAGCCCCTAACCCTCATTCCAGGCAAGAGATAATGCTATAGAAAATGACACAAGGCTTACAATATAATCTCATTTCTGTTGCATCAGATTGGTTAGAATTTTCTTTTTTATTTCCCTTCTATCCTAGCCCTTTCAAGCTATTTGAAGAAATTAATTACATTTCACATAAGGACAAGAGAAAATAAGATCATTGTTCTCCTGTCTGTGCTAGGGATCACAGTAATTTCAAGTTAATAAAAACAACTGAAGCTCTTGACCAGACAATCAGTTCATTAGTTCTTCTCAAAAATATATTCACCAATGTGTATGGCAATGAGCATTCAATGCCACTGTCACACTAATATCAATACCAAGAGCAAAATGAACTTTCATACAAAGTACTCATTAATTTTTTTTCTTTTATGATGATGATGAATTCAAATTTTACCCCTAGCACATAGTTATGCCAGAAAGGTTATGAATAGAAAAGGTTATGAAAGCCTCAGGAATACTCTCTATGCTGCCACAGAAGTCCTTCTCATTTATAACCCTGCTTGCAGAAAGCTTCAGTATTTCCTCACACCACAGTGTGCAATCAGCTGCTGCTGCTTTGATTTTGACTGTGTGCATCACTAATGAGCTGTGCTGTGAGTTTGCAACAGAGCCACTGGTGTTAAGGGTCTGCATAGCAGGGGCACAGCAGAGCAGCACCTGAGCATCAGGAGTTGGCATTTTGGACTGCATCAGGACAATCTTCTGTGCTGAGTGACTCCTTTCTCCCAAATCCTTCATCTCAGTCTGAGTACAATCATTGAGATCTCGTGTTCCTCTGGGACAAAATTGTTCCGTGCTTAAAAGACATCAGGAGAAAAACCTTTGAGTGCACTTGGAAGAAAAGCTTCTCGAGACAAAGGGAGTTCTGATGCAGGCAGTTACATCCCATAAAGAACACCAACATTTAGGTCAGCGTGGGGTTATCTCCAGGAAGAGTCTCACCTGTCAAACAGGTGTGTCCAAGCTGCAGACTGAACACACCCTCAGAGACCACAGGCAATCCTGTCAATCCTTCCACAGGGAGGACCTTACATAAAGACTCTTTGTCACACAGCATCACCTGTCCCTGCTGATCCATTGCTCTGCTGCTCATCAAAACTCGCCTGGCAGGGCATGGGTTTCCCATCTGCATTCATTTCACAGAGGGCAACTGAGACACCTCCAGCTTTCAAGGAATGCAGTAGATCCCTTCAGGAAGGAGCTGCATGTCTTTGTCCCTGTCAAATCTTCTGGAAGCAGCAGCTCTGAGCCACAGCTGTAAATCCAGGTCCTTCAACACAAGGTGCACTATGCTCAAGGCTTTGCTGTGGCAGGGAAACCAAGGAATTGACTGTATAGAATCACTACACACATAATATCTCCTGCAGTGGCAGCTATGACTCCAATGAAATCTGGATATCATCCCAAAAAATCTTGAGGTGGCAGCTTAATATAGCATTTTTATTAATGAGGGCAAATCTGTCCTCATTGGCTCCCAGAGAAGCACAAGGATACTGAGATGCATGATGGTAAGGCAAGAGAGGAATCCTGTACAAATTCAGAAATGGCAACCAGATGCCAAGTCACAGTCAAGGTTCCTGCCTATAAGTTGCTCAGTTTGCACTGCTATAGAGGTGGTTGAGGGTTTATTCATTGAAAGACACTAAAAATTCTGAAAAGACACTCAGGTCTGAAAAGACATTCAGCTTTGAAATAAAATACATAACACCCACAGTAATTCAAAGAGTAAAAACTAACAGTGAACATTTGTACTATGGCTGAAGGAATGTTTAACTCGACTACCATGAATTCCTAACTGGAATTCAATTTATGATTTCTTATATTTTGCCTCATTGTTTCAAAAAGGAAAACATTCCCACTGCCCTAAACTAACATTTTTAATTTTTTGTTGCATCTTTAAACAAAGCAAAAAAAAAAAAAAAAACAAAACAACAAAAACCAGTTGAAAGCAAGCAGAGCAGAAAAAGCTCTCTATGAGGAGAAAAAAACCACTAGAAGAAACCAGCTATGCTCAGATGACTGGCAATAACCCATATTAGTTTGTTTCATATATATTGCATTGACCTATTTATATAATACATCACATAAAACAAAATTACCTGAAATTTAAATCAGGTATTGATTCTCTTTTTCTCTGAAGTATTCCCATTTCCAAAGGGATTAGCATTATACCTTTAATAAGCATCAAGGGCTGGTTTAGTTATTCATAGAAATGTGAGACAAATGCAAAAATTAATACCCAAAATCTCTAGACAGCCTGAAGTCACAAATGTTGATAATAGCATGCAGGCACACAACCACTTTGGGTATAGAATTCCATTTAAAAACCCAAAAGTTATTAAAAATGAAATATTTTCAACCAACAGACTATATACAAGAACACAACCAAGTGCTCAACACAAGCATAACTTTGGATCCTCTGGATTTGCTACCAAACCTTTCACAAACAGCCACAATAGTTGTAGTGCTGAAAATTTAAGTCCATGACTTTTCTGTGCAAGGGGAAAAAAAGACCAAAAAAATCCAAAAGAAACAACCCTCCTAAAAGATAACAACTGACTTTGCAAAGCATCTAGGCTAAAATACTACAACGTTCATAGTCCCTGTTTGTCATAGATGGCACACAAAAGCTGTATAACCTTGGAATAAATCATGTCTTAGAAGGCATCATTTTGAATTAAATAGATATTTATGGAAACAAGTAAATTAGTAATGAAAGATTAAACTAGGCAACTATCCACAGAATAAGAGGAAATTTTATAAGAGGATTTTATAAGAGGAATTTTATAGTTAAAACATAGAGCATGACCTCCCTCTTCCCCCTCATCACATGGATGCTTAAAATATTTTCTGGGGTTTTATTTTTATGAAAAAGAATCTGAAACAAAAAATATGGGGATATTATTGCATTTAAATACAGGAGAAAAATTCCTGTAATATTCTCAGAAAAACTGCACTTTGTTTTTTTTAGCAGAGTACACACCATACCTTGCTGGCTTTGACTTTAACATAAATCTGAGTCTTTGGAGACAAGATCAGATTTAATGTCTTACATTATTTCACCACCTATAAATGCAACTTTAAAGAAATTCAAATACTTCAGCTTGGTAAGACAGAAGCTTTTTTACATCAAAGCAGCCAAGGCAGTAAAACAAATATGCTGTGATACCTCTCACATTCTAATGACTGAAGGTCGTGCTTTAATGTTTTATGTTACAATATAACTGTAATCAGTTAGAAAAAGGGGACTTCAGAGCAACTACACATTGGCTCTCAGCAGTATTCCTTTACACAGTGAATGTATAATCTCATGCTGTTTCTAATGCTAGGAATATTTTCTGGTTTTACTGACAATTTCTACCTACTCATTAGGAAGTAAGAAATTTTCTTTTGCACATTCAGTTATGCTTTAGTTACAGAGAAGAGCAGACATTGCTATAACAATTCCTCACTAAGCAGAATACTTACTTTTATTTCTACTTTTATTTATTCAAGTGCAATGAACAATTACTGCACACTGACTGCAGAACACTAGCTTGAGGTCTGAGCCATCTGAGTTGTTAGCAGACAGGTCTGGAGAGGTTCACAACACAGCAACTCCAGAACTTGAGCTATTTAAAAACCTTTTCCTTCTCTCTTTAAAAGTTTGGACTTGTTTTGGTGTAAGAAAAAAATTATACAAGTAAATCCTCCATTCTTTTGGCTCAGTTTTTAGAGCTGTTCTGATACATTAAAGGAAAAGAGAGACTGATTATCTTCAGAGTACAGTTAATAGGACAAAAAGAGTAAAGGTAAAGCAGAGTGAAGGGTTCACCAGCTTCAACACAATTGCCTTGCACTTTTCCCAACCAATGCAACATGGAAAAAACATTGAAAAGTTTTCCAATCCCTGCCAAAATTTTATAGCAGAGGAATACACTTGAATAACTAAGCATCTTCTTTTGAAATGGGTGCATTTAAAACAAATTCATGACCAACAGGGATTACATCACATCCAGTAGGAAACAGAAACATCACTTTTCCAGACATCTCTCCTATTTTGAAATGTTGTGATCTGTAATCCTTACCTATTTATAATTCATTTGCACTGGATTATTAATGGCCATTGATGACAAAGACAATGAACTATATTAACCTTTTATCACCTGTAGAGTCAAGAAATTCATGGGGGAATTTATATGTCCCATAAATGCCGTACATAAAGAAGAGGTAAATTAACTTGAAGGGACACCCTGAAAACTTTAGGAATGAAAAAAACAAGCTCATGTCATGACTTGCTGGGGTTTATACTAAAATTCCAACCCTCACCTCAAAAACTGGTTTTTTTCCAAGAGCAGAAAGCCCTGTCCTCAAACACCCACAGGACAGGCATCAATCATTCCCTGTCAGAGAAAGGTTGTCTTTATGTGAATTGTTGTTCAGCCTGCACCTAACTTTTGCTGTGAGTTTGAAACAGAAAAAGACCAACATTTCTCACCCTATAAAAATGCAAGATAGACCTCAAGTGCATGACATGTTTCATAAAACTTTCTAATCTCAGTTTTGAAAGTGCATCTGACCACTAAAACATTTCCCTATTTCTGGAACCCAAATAATCAAACTTAAGGTAGAGTCAGAAACTGGCCTCTGAGGAATGTGATGCAAGAAATTACTCAGCTATTGTTCTGAACTCTAAATGTGCTCTGACTCATGTGATATAGATAGAATGCAAGAAATTCTATCAATACTAATTTGACATAATTGGAAATCACTTAAACACAAAACACAGAATTGGATTTTTCAGCTATTCAAACTGACAGCACTGTTACCTCTTAAGCTCTTCAATCTCATTTTTTTCCCAAAGATTTCTCATGAAATAAAGACAGACTCATTTTATTTCTACAATGATATTGGACTTCATAAAAATAAAAAAAAGCCAATGGCTTAGGATACTACTATATCTAGTTCGTTTTTAAAGGAAAAATCACAGCTATAAGGCAGATCAATACCTATAATCTCCTCTATACTTACCATTATTGTTCTTGTTGTATGGCTGGATGATTCTGGAAAATAAAAGAACCACAGGGCATTAGAATGTTTTCTTTCTCCACAAAAGCACTATTTTCTGATGCTCACTCTGAAGGCTAAGATGCTACTGCTCAGCTACAACAATGAACACATCAAAAATGCAGAGACTGGAAAGATTTCTCATGAAACGAGCATGAGACTCATCATTGGTCCTGAATATATATGGCAAGCTATAATATGCTGTTAGCTGCACTCATTCTCTTTGCTTAATTATCCTCTTCTGCAGGAAAATATAAAAATGGAACTAATTCATAATTCATGTTGGAAGAAGGGAGGGTTTCTTTCATTTTACTTTTAACATATGGCATCATAAAGGGTCAGCTCTGCAGACAAAAATACAGATAGTATCAACATAATTCCATTACTCTTCCCATATCAAAAAAAGTTTTATAAAACTATAAAATCCTTTTTCTGAGAATTCTGAGGTGGATGCTCAATTTGAAACTGACAAAGCTTATTGAGAACATGCAGAAATGTTAAGTATTCTCTCCTCTATGGTAAATCAGGAGTCAGTCAACTGAACTCATGGTTGTATTTATATAAATTGCAGAGCAATCACTACTAGGCTAATAATTAACAGAGATTTCACTCTGCTGCTTAACTCAGAAATCTTTTGATTTTTCTTTCCCTAAGAACAGAAATCACACTCTCTTTGGCTTTAAAATGCTGTGGTTCACATATTACAGATACTGTTCTTTTTCAAAGCAGTGCAAGTTCAGCAACAAAACATCAACAGTTAAAAAACCTGCAAGACAAGGTTAAGTTGCAAGATGATACTACCAGCAGTCTCAGACTTGCTTGAAAAACTTGGGTAGAACACCTTATTGGCTTTAGAAAGTTCTTAAGGAAGGGACATTTATCAAAACTACATTGTTTTTATGCAGCTCTGCATAAAATGTACACAAATCTGAATGAATTGGATCAGCAGATCAGAGCTGCAAGTCAGATCAATGCAAAATAATTACAATTTACTTTTTTTTTATTCCTGCCTTGGTTCCAAGGTTTTCCAAGGTATCACTTACACAAAGAATTCTTGAGGGATTTTATTATTGTTAAAAATAGTACTAAAGAGATTAAAAGGACACAAGGACAGCCACATAGCTCTTTCTAAAAAAAAAAAGGTAATTACACACTTAAACTGGCATTTCCCTTTCATTTTGAGGAGACACCTTAACCAGCCTGAAAGTATAGTTCAATCACTGATAGAAAAAAGGTAAGCCATTTTAAACATCTCAAACTATTTATAAACTCCAACATTCAACAGAAATTCCTGTATCTAATGTGCATTTATTTTTTTAAAAGTCTTCATCCTTAATCAATTTTAAATAAGAAATATTTATATCACTAAGGTCACATTGACAGAGGTACTGCAATGTGAATACCTACCTAAAGCCAGCAATATTTTAGTTGGGAGCTCCTCTACCAGCCCTCTTTTCCTCTCTTTTTTCACACAAAAGTTATCATATATAAAAATACATTTGGGTCACCAGTCCTCCAGGCAATTTTTAAACTGGTAGTATAAGAACTAAATATTGTGACAGTCTACTGCTTCCTGATACTTGAACATATTTGGCACTCTAATAAAGTAAGAGAAGATCACAGAAGAGTGAAGAATTCTATAATCTGTTAAATTTTTATCTTCACAGTATTTTTAGTTATTAAAACTTTTTTTTTTTATTTTTGACATCCCAGTAAAATAACATTTCAGGACATGAATGTTCCTGAGAAAAACCAGAGACTGCATTCATGGAATAATGAATAACTGAGACAAAGATCAATTCAATTTATAATCCTAAATACCCAGACAAAAACCCCAAGCAACTTATCTCCAAGAGCACAATATTTCCTGAAGAATCCTGAACTTAGGAAGAACTATCTGTTCAAACACAAAGAATGTGGCTTCTTGAATTTTGAAATACAGAAGAGACACATTACACAGCACTTTCAGTCACCCCCAAAATGCTCAAAGCCAACAAAAAAATTTCCATACTTTTTATAGTGAGATACTTGAAACCTTCCCTCTTATTTCAGAGGTGCTGTGCTTTTGGCATAGCTCTATATGCCAGAGCTATAAAAACTATGCTTAGCCATGACTGTCCCAAAATACTCAGACACACTCTCACTCAGTTGTCTGTGAAACTGAGAAGATCTCCCTAAAATGAAGAGAGGAACAACTGAATTTTCCTGGAAATTGTTAAACAGTGTATTTTTGAAAAGAGCCTGACAGACACTGTTAATGCAGTGCCAGCAGCTGTTAACTTCAGGATATATCCATATTGATAACTTAGTAATAAAATCCAGCCAAGAGGTGAAAAAAGATGTTATACTTGTAAATATCCCTGTTATATCATGCAATAGAATCATTCCCTTTTTTTTTTTGCATATATTTTTCTTGCTGTAGACACTGAAACATCATCTAAGTTGCCAAACATCAGAGACCTGAGTATATTTATAAATAAAAGGTAGGAAAAGAACTTTTTAATAAGGAGATATAGTTAAAAGATTCTAGGATTTAGTAGAGACTATTAATTAAGGTGCCATTTTTACACAACTTAAGCTCTTATATTCTCTGATGCACAAATATTCAGACTTTAGAACTGAGGAGACACCGACTGCTACCCGAAAATAATTACACCCTGACTTGGAAGGTTCTGAAAAACACTTATGCATGGACATACCAGCCAATTTTGTGGAAAACTTTTAATTAAGGCAACTAAGGAAGAAAGCCCTTGCTTTAAAAGGCAGCCACACAGCATTAGAAACCTTTACAAAAGGTCTGCACACCAATGCAAACTCCAGTGCAGCTTAAGGGCATCAGAAATTATTTAAAAAACACCAATATCCTGGTGTTGAACAGAAAACAAAGCTCTGGATTTTCAGTTTTATCTTCCAAATTCTAGAATGCATTAGGGAGCTGATACCATCTGGCTCGAATTTTAGTGGCACCAGTGGACACTTGGTTTATAAATGAGCTCTTCCAGCAGAGGATTTTGTGCAAGACAGGGATCTGCACTTGCACCACTTCAGTGGGAGGGAACTCCAGGACAGAGACTGATTCTCCCCTTAAGGCCAATGAAGTGCAGGGAAGTGGATTGCTCCACTTGAAGCAGAAATGGTCAGACATCATCACCACTAACAAGGGTTTTAGTGCTGTGATGCAGGCAAATTACAGTAAATGCAGTTTCAGTGCTGACAGGATGCTTGTAAGTTTATTACTGTGGAGAAATTGAGGCATCAACAGCAGAAACTGCCTAAGATGCTCCTGTGCCCTTTCTACAACATATTTATTTGAACTCAAATAGAAATGAGTAAGCTGTAGAAGAAATTTCCTCACATTAGAGTGTGTTTCACCAACCATATTGATCAATCAAGTGTTTCTCCCTGTTTCCAGGCTGTTAGGAGACCATAAAATTTCCCACTGTAAAACCATTTAAGGCTAAATCAGAAAAAAGTGCACTGCTAAGGGATGGTGTCAGCTACACAATTGTTTCAAGTTTACATATTATTCCCCAGCAACATGCTATTTTTTATTCCCTTAAAAGTTCTTCAGGTCAGGACAGAACCCACATCAGAACCCTCTTCCAGCTGTTCATGTGTTATTTGTATATCTGACATTCTTAATTTCTGCTGATAGAAAACTTAGTTACCTGATATTTCTTTTTTATGCAACAGGATCATTAACAATACTAATGGGTGAAACATGTCCCACTTCTAAAACTTCCAGAATAAATATGCTCAAAGATAATGTGATTTTGACATGTGGAAAATAAAGACAGACTGGCAACAGTACAGCTGTTTAATCCTGGCAACATCTCACCTTATCATGGTGCATAAGACTTTAAAGGTTCATTTCACCCAGGATGGACCACTTTATGAAATATGCAGAGGAAGGAAGACTTCTTTGTTATTTCTCTTCCATTTGAGTTATCAATGTTTTGAGTAACCAAACACGATTGTTTTTTTTCTCCCAGTTTGCAGCAACTGAACAACTGACATTGTTAATTCAAAAGTATTATTAAAAACAAATAAATGCATACATATTTTTTGAGGAAGACTCTTATTCCTCAAGACAGAAATTTTAAACACTGGTGAAAGAATATACAAATGAAATAAAGTAAAATCACACAAAATTGTCACAGAGCAGACACAGGATCCCTCCAGTTCACTTTGTGAAGGTGCCTTCCCTATTGCATTATATCCTAAAATTGTTAAGAACTATTGCTCTGCACTCACANAAAAAAAAAAAAAAAAATATCAATCTACTTGACAGTAATCATACACAGAAGCACTTTGAGGATGAACTTCAGATCTTGAATCCAGAACACATAATTCAGGAGATAATATGCTGCTAATCCTGTTATCCAATAGCCAGGATTCTCTTTCTGCAACTGTAATTCTTTAAAATAATACTAGGGGAAAGTAGTGATTCTAGGAATTAAGCTCTGGCTATCTGCATTGTGGTTTAAATGTTAACTTAATTACAGTGTTGTCTGCTGTTTAAGAACTGATTCATTCTGCCAATTAGAACAGCCGGGGTTACTGCACTTTCCTGTCTACACAGCATCTGCACATTAAACCAAGAAACACTGATTCAGCTGCAGAAATGGGGCACTTTACTGTGCAGTGCCCTCTCCTCCACCTGGGATCCCACATGCCTGCTCCTCCTGATCCCTGCTGTGCTACCAGGAACATGAGCAGCACTCCAGTGCAGGGCATGCAACACACCAGAGTTTCCATAACCACTCATCTCCTTGGCACAACTAAAGCAAAGGGATCTGTGGCACACTCAAAGAGTGCATTAAAGCACAAATGTGATTCTACCTTTGTGCTCTTTTTGTGGATCAATCGTAGGCAAAGAAGCCTAAAAAAACCAAAGATTCATTTTTGAAAGAAGGTAATAAATGCAGAAGGAATTAATAATAGTCCCTTATTCCATTTCTAATGTACTTTCGCCCTGGGAAATAATTCATATTTCCCAAGATACAGTAAACCTGAGCATTTCAGTTGAATGGAAATTGTGTATTGACTTTGGCATAACAAAAGTAATCACTGTCTGTGTTTAAAAAAATACACAACATGCTTAGGAACAGTTCTTTCTCAGAGGAAATCCAAGGAAGCCTGGGTGCACAGAAATGTTTTTGCTCTTCCCAAACACTCCTGTGGCTAAATTACACTGCTTACCTTTTCTCACTGAAAAATACCCTGCAGTTTAAGCAGTCTTCAGGCACAGAATGGAAGACTGTCCTTTTGTTTGTAAACCAAGGAGCTCAAATACTTGGAAGATAACTGTAATGTAAATTCAATTCAATTTCATGTTTATCATTGTGAAACAATAAATAATTTTCTCAATTTTAAGAAATTCTAGGGGGAAAAGATCTTTCTCTTCTATTTTTTTTGACAAAAATATTTTCCTCCGACTCGGTTATTTTTCATGTTAAATCACAATATCATTTGCATCACTGGGTTTGGAGAAATGAAAACCAAAGAGGAAAGCAGAGAATCACCAACTCACTGTTTTATAATACAAAAATTTAAATAGGAAAAAAGAAAATTACTTGAGACATGCAAATATGAGATGCAGTAGCTTAGTTCTACAAATGATTGACAATGTCAGCAGTAACATCCTGCAGTAATTAAGGCCTGTGCCACTTTCCAGGCACATTATTTGGACTCTGGAAGTTGTCAGTAGTTCATAATCTTCTGTATCATCATTTGTACCTCTGCAAAAACAAGTGAATTTACTGACCACATAAATATAAGCTTTAGAGCATTTTAGTTTCCTAATAAATATTTAAAATGATTGCTCCCAACAGCACTGTGAAAATAGAGAGAAATTGGCTAGCCTTGTGCAAGTTGCAAAATTTAAAGGCAAAAAGGTTGTTAGGTCAATCTCTTGAGGGTCAGAGATGGTTTTAATGACTTGTATAGAAATGCAGGACAAAGCTCTTAAATATTTCCTATAATGATGTAAGCATAAAAGCAATATATTTTGGGAAGTAACTAAGAGCCATAAACACCTTTTCATAGTCCTGTGCTTCCCCAGTAAATGACAGTAACACAGCATCATATTTTCCTAAGAGATCTATTTTCCACATTCACATTTCCATCAATACCAGTGAGCACATTTGACTGAGAAATCTGTAGCTGAATATTTTAAAGAGTTTTCTGGCTATACCAAAGACCAAAGCTAGAACACAATGTCCTAAGCAAACTTGAGAGGGAAAATGACTGTGGAGCAATATATAGCTTTTGTCTCTCACTTTGGGGAAGAGTGAGTATACACAACCCAGCATTAATCACACTCTGTGTTTCAGCATGGAAGAAATGGCAAAACTGGATTCACATCATGGCTTGTTTGTCACTTCTCTTTCAGTTGGAAATCACTGGTGTGTTAGATGAGGTTTACAACAATTTTCATAAATTTATCGTTTGTTAATGTATAAAAGAAAATTTAAGGTGCTTTTTCTTTTAAGTAACAGAGTGACAGATGTTTTTTGATGTGCAATCCATGCTGCTCCTCTACCACCACAGCAGAACATCTCTGTCTCTACCAAAACACAGTATTGTGATAATTACCACCAGACACTTCTGAGAAAAAACAATTCGCTCACTGCTGAAAAATTCCATCCTAGAGTGAAAACTCCTTCCCTTTAATTTACTTCCACATAGGGTTTTGTGAACTTAATTATAATAAAGTATGTATTATAATTATTTTATCTGTTTCAAGAAAATTTGGGACAGGAAAGGTTTTAGTCTCCCTGCATGTCAGTTATGTGTTCATCTGTTTGTCATACATTCCCAAGGAAAAATAGGATTGAAAGCTAAGCCTTTTTTCATTGCTTGTCTCCTCAATAGCCAATGCTATCAGTCATAAGCACAGAGAGAAGGATTGACCAAAACAGCATCTAAGAGGGAAGGTACATTTTTTTGAGGTCTTTGCCCATTTGCCAGTTTCTCTTGTCACCTTCTCATCCTGCCAGGCCAGAGATGTGTGGGTTCCTAGGAAAACAGACCCCAGAATTGTTGCCTCATTCCTAAATACTTCACATCTCTGCTGCACTCTTCAGTATATCCCAGAACAGAAATTTTGCCTGATGAAAGAATCCTCTTGAAGGCAGCAGGACATCTCAGACTAAAAGCCAGCATTAAAGGTATGGGCAGGGAAGAGAGGAGGAGGATCAGGGCTGTTGATTGGAATCTCTTCAGCTATGAAAAAGTGGTTCTTTTATTTTTGTCTACAACATGAAAATGGTATGAACAGGCACAGACTGATTTCTGTACCTCATTAGTGGCGTGGATGCCTTGGACATCCTGTGGATATTCTGGTTCTCATGCATGAAAGGCAAGGAAATGCATGCCAGATGACAGAGATTATTCTTGTGTAAAATACCTCTACCTGGTGTTTCCAAATACTATAAGCAAAATTATCATTACTCACCCTGCCAAAACAATAGGCTGACGTGAAACTTGACTACTTGGACACACTGTTGCTCACAGTTAAGCAGCTTGTGGGAGAAAGTAATTGCTTGGAATAATTTCAGACACTGTAATTTAAAGATCAGATTCAAAATATCTAAAGCACTTTGCAGTCACACCTAAATCTTCCCATCATCAACTCCAGTCACAAAATTGGATACATGTAACCTTCTGCAACATCGTGATTTTCTGAAGATGGAATTTTCCCACTTGAAAGAGGCTATCCTCACGGCAGAGAACCACTTAAATATCTTACACTGACTTTAATTTCAGCAGCAGTTTAAATGCTGCATCTCAGAGTTAAAAGCTCTAGCATGTATATTACACAAAAACTTCTCAAAATACTTTGACTTTTTTTCCAGAACAGCAAAATGCCAGTTCATTGGCATTTTTCATTACATCTCACAGAATGCAAGATTTTCTGTTGTCTGAAAATAAAATGAAAAATACTTTTCTAAGACCATCCAGCAAGGGTCTTCCTCCTATAATAAGGGACACAAAACCCCACAAGCTCCTCTCTCTAGCTACAATACCCAGTGCTTAAGCAGTGCAATTTCACTCGTGTCCATGCCTTACACACAACTGACACTCAATAACAAGATATCAGGACACAACATCCCCCTTTAGGAATAAATAAATGAGCTCTTTCATCATTCCCAACAATGACTGAGCAAAATCAGTCAAAAATGCCAGACCTCCTCACCCCTATCAATTGCACCAGACCCTTTCTGGAGGTGCATCCATGGAGAACTGAAAGGGAGTCTTGTGCTGCACTGGCTGAAAGCAAAACTGAAGCCAATGTAAGACTTGTATAAGAAATGCTAATCATGTTCTTGTTTATTACTCTCAAAAGCATTTAACTAAATATTAATGATGTTTCTCATAATCTTTCCCCACTTCCCCACAGAGGCATAAGAAAGTGCCATTTCCATAATGTACTGCTATATTCAAAGCAAATAATTATTAATTTGCTTAAAAATAAATTCTGCCAAAATAAGGCACTCATCTAGGCAGTAAGATTGACTTAAATTATGTTAATCTAAATATATATTTGCACAAGCCCAAGCAACATTTACTTGAATGCTGTGAAATATTATATATCTTAAGTAAACATATTTATGTGGCTTTCTCACAACAAATTTCTAATTCTGTTAGGAAAAAAGGTAAACTTGAAAATGTAGACATTTCTGTGTCAATAACATTAGGATTATGAAAACTGCAAATGAGATTTTATATAAATCCCCCGTGCTCCTTTTTGTTTGCTCATTTCACCAAAGCACGCACTGGAAGGCAGGATCTGTCATCATCTCCATAGCAGGCTTTCTGCATACTGCTAATTGATACAACACAATAAACCCTGCAGCAATCGATAGTATTTGGAACCAAAAAAGCTTTTTAGTGTATTTATAGTTACACAGAAACTCTGGGGGCTGCCAGAACCTTTCACTGCACAAATAGCACAGTGTGGTCAGGGATATGACACAGAAACCACCACTTCCCAAGTTGTTCTGGTACTGAAGAGAAGCTGGATAAAACATGAGCAAAAATTATATATTTTACATTTACCAATAACTTGGGGAGGAGACAAATGGAAAATATTGATGGTGATCACTTTTAAGTCAGAAGAAATTGAATCTGTGCTGTTGAGTACCATTACTACTGGTTTGTTACTTTTTCTTTGCATCTTATCTACATTTTTCCAGGTTTTAATTAAAGAGAGTGGCAAAAATAATAACCAAAATAGTAACTTTTGCACTAAAAAAACACAGATTTCACTTATTTAGGATATATGCTTTCCAGTAAGTTGTTTTCATGGAAAACAGATAAGCAGAAATAGCTCCTAAAGCAACAACCTGCAGATCTCAATACTAATTTTCCAAATTAGATCTTTGTGCAAATTGCCTTAACACAGCTGACTGATACAAACTAATCACTGTAGCTAATGACTGGTTTTACACACTCTTTACTTTGAGGAGAGCATCCTTACTAAGTAGAAGAAAAACTTTTCTGATTTCCAAGCATGCCTCCTTACAGGGACATAAGGAGGGGCTTAATCAAAATAATTACCTTGATCTTCTTGCTACAGCCTTCTCTGCAGGGTTGGTCTCTTCTTACACATAAGAAGTGATAGGACAAGAGGAAACAGCTTCAAGTGATGCCAGGGGAGGCTTAGGTTGGATATTAGGGAAAACTACCTCACTGAAAGGGTTGTTGAGCACTGGAACAGGCTGCCCAGGGAATGTGGTTGAGTCACCATCCCTGGAGGGATTTAAAAGTTGTGGCATGTAGGGTTTAGTGGTGGGCTTAGCAGTGCTGAGTTAAGGGTTGGCCTTGCTCTTTGAGGTCTTTTCCAACTGAAATCATTCCGTGACCACCTTTATGTCCAGGGGAAAAGTAATTCACCTCTCAAAGCTTACATGGAGCCTCCGNGGGAGTCTTGTGCTGCACTGGCTGAAAGCAAAACTGAAGCCAATGTAAGACTTGTATAAGAAATGCTAATCATGTTCTTGTTTATTACTCTCAAAAGCATTTAACTAAATATTAATGATGTTTCTCATAATCTTTCCCCACTTCCCCACAGAGGCATAAGAAAGTGCCATTTCCATAATGTACTGCTATATTCAAAGCAAATAATTATTAATTTGCTTAAAAATAAATTCTGCCAAAATAAGGCACTCATCTAGGCAGTAAGATTGACTTAAATTATGTTAATCTAAATATATATTTGCACAAGCCCAAGCAACATTTACTTGAATGCTGTGAAATATTATATATCTTAAGTAAACATATTTATGTGGCTTTCTCACAACAAATTTCTAATTCTGTTAGGAAAAAAGGTAAACTTGAAAATGTAGACATTTCTGTGTCAATAACATTAGGATTATGAAAACTGCAAATGAGATTTTATATAAATCCCCCGTGCTCCTTTTTGTTTGCTCATTTCACCAAAGCACGCACTGGAAGGCAGGATCTGTCATCATCTCCATAGCAGGCTTTCTGCATACTGCTAATTGATACAACACAATAAACCCTGCAGCAATCGATAGTATTTGGAACCAAAAAAGCTTTTTAGTGTATTTATAGTTACACAGAAACTCTGGGGGCTGCCAGAACCTTTCACTGCACAAATAGCACAGTGTGGTCAGGGATATGACACAGAAACCACCACTTCCCAAGTTGTTCTGGTACTGAAGAGAAGCTGGATAAAACATGAGCAAAAATTATATATTTTACATTTACCAATAACTTGGGGAGGAGACAAATGGAAAATATTGATGGTGATCACTTTTAAGTCAGAAGAAATTGAATCTGTGCTGTTGAGTACCATTACTACTGGTTTGTTACTTTTTCTTTGCATCTTATCTACATTTTTCCAGGTTTTAATTAAAGAGAGTGGCAAAAATAATAACCAAAATAGTAACTTTTGCACTAAAAAAACACAGATTTCACTTATTTAGGATATATGCTTTCCAGTAAGTTGTTTTCATGGAAAACAGATAAGCAGAAATAGCTCCTAAAGCAACAACCTGCAGATCTCAATACTAATTTTCCAAATTAGATCTTTGTGCAAATTGCCTTAACACAGCTGACTGATACAAACTAATCACTGTAGCTAATGACTGGTTTTACACACTCTTTACTTTGAGGAGAGCATCCTTACTAAGTAGAAGAAAAACTTTTCTGATTTCCAAGCATGCCTCCTTACAGGGACATAAGGAGGGGCTTAATCAAAATAATTACCTTGATCTTCTTGCTACAGCCTTCTCTGCAGGGTTGGTCTCTTCTTACACATAAGAAGTGATAGGACAAGAGGAAACAGCTTCAAGTGATGCCAGGGGAGGCTTAGGTTGGATATTAGGGAAAACTACCTCACTGAAAGGGTTGTTGAGCACTGGAACAGGCTGCCCAGGGAATGTGGTTGAGTCACCATCCCTGGAGGGATTTAAAAGTTGTGGCATGTAGGGTTTAGTGGTGGGCTTAGCAGTGCTGAGTTAAGGGTTGGCCTTGATCTTTGAGGTCTTTTCCAACTGAAATCATTCCGTGACCACCTTTATGTCCAGGGGAAAAGTAATTCACCTCTCAAAGCTTACATGGAGACTCCGGTCCAATGGCCAGCACTGGTGGAGGGGGAGACCTTTGTTCACACTCATGAATGCTTTAGCAACTACTAAACCATCCATGCAGGACTTCACCCTCAAAGGTTGCAGGGGAAATTGAGCATTTATGGCTCTGCCTACTAATGCAGATATCATATTTTCTTCCAACTGAAGTCCCATGGTGTCACCTGGGTGCCCCAAAGAGCCTGTGTTGCCATGAATGTTGTTTGTCTGTGCTGTAATAGCTGCATGCTGAGCAGAAATGCAAGCAATCCTCTCTTCTGTGTATTCTCAATAACCACTTCTTGTCAAAGGATGTCATGATTTCTCTCTAGGTGTTATTAAATGTACAATAGATGTTTTCACTACAATATACAAGTAGTGTTTGCAATGACAGAAAAACACGATTATGGGGAAGACGATGGATAATGAATCAAGTTTTTCTCCCTCAATTTGGAATACTATTTCTATGAGCTTGTCTGAAAGGCAATTCCTCTCCTTTCTACCTTGACCTACTCTGTGAAGCTGAAAGCAGACAGACACATCTTTTGTGCACATTTGAGAGCCCAACATCTGACAGATTTCTACTCTCAATAACCTTATTCAACTATAGAACAAATAAGCTAATGGCTTACAGAAGTTATACCTTACAAAGAGATACCAGGAATGCATGCATGCATTTTCTTTTAGTGCAAACATTATATCCTGCTGGATTCTCCTCTTATTTGGATGAGGTAAAACTCTTAACAGACTTGAAAAATCTTTCTGTTTGGTAATGATTAAAAAAACCCATCAGTAATGCACAGTCGTTTTTCAGGATAAAAAATAGAGATTATTTGAGAAAAGTTAGTTTTACCCACAAATTTCCACCCTTTGTTTGTTTGTTTGTTTTTGGAAAGCTTCATTCCTGCTCTCAGTTTGCACTGAGTTGTAATGAAGTGGCTGGACACATGAGGCCTAAATGTCACCTCTGGCACTCCACAGTGTACAGAAAAAGCCTCTCCTGTGACACACCTTTTGCTTCCCCCTCTGCAGGGACAGTGGCTTTCTAAGGTGCAACACAAAAAGCCAAAACAAAACATGCTGCATCTCTGCCTTCACCAAGTTTGTTTTGTTCCTTTCTTGTCCTTTTTTGGTTAATCAAGATCAGTAAGAAAAACTGTAAATGGAGTTTTTGTAAGAGATGGTGTTAATATATCCTTATCCAAGGAATAGGCACCACCATTCGTTGCACTGCTGCTATAAACATGCCATCCATGCCTTGCATTTTTCTAAGTCTGTACCTTCTCATTTATTGTCATCTCAGGTTCACAGAAAGCTTTGCAATTCAGGGAGTTAAAGAATATTTCTTTTATATTCCTTCACATACCATCAAGCCCATTATGATGGCTGTAGTTTCTTTTTCCCAAAATACTTAATGAAGAGTGATTGGAGGGTGCAAGCAGCCGTTTTGCACTTGGACTTTGAAGGCTTGGTGTTGACCTGATTACATTGGATTTCACAGCAGGATGTATCTCTGTTTATCACAAGAGAGAGAGAGAGAGAGAGAGATTATATTTACTTGATTTTAAAATAAATAAAACTATCTATTCCACATATGAAATTTGCTTTTGATTTTCAGTGCAAAGAAAGTTCCTTCTGCACTTGTTTGTTCACAGGACCTTGAGCATCACCTCAAACACAAGTCCTCATACCCACAGGTCCTCCTAAGTAAGAAAAATCTATTTTGCTTTAGATTACCCGAGTTCAATTCCACAGTGTAGATTTGTAAGGATTTGAAGGTGAAGAGCTAACAAATACAAAGCAATCAAAAATGGGTGTGTTTACATTTTCCTACCCTTTTGAGGTTTGTATGGAAGCTACACGCCCACAAGATTTAGCAAGCAAATAAAAGCATTTTACTAGAGTGAAACCACCTCAATACCTCAAGCTATTCAGTATTTTCTGTCACAATAAAAACCTTCAAGGGATCTTCCCACACACAAGTCACAAGGTGCAGGAATCAGGGGGCCAGACAGTGTAGGGCTCTGCAGCTAAAACTACCCCAAAACTGCAGTGGACACACTCTCACATAGAGTTATTACTGGGGAGCTTCAAACATCACAAAGTATCTGTTTCGTGGAGCAAGATTATTTTGTAGAAGGAGGAATAAAGAGGGTAAGAGGCAGGGAAGCACATCTGGCCAGCACATTTCAGGGTGGCAGCTTGCCAGGAGCTGATACAGATGCATGGAAATCTCTCAATTATCTGCCAGATGAAACTGGCAAAAGGAAGCCTCGGTTGAGCCTGCTTGTCCCTCACCAGGAATTTGCTGAACCAATTAATTAATTCCCATCACACATTTGGGTTCAAAATTCCACCACTGTGCCCAGCCTTGGGTGGACCCACATTTGTGTGGGAGTCAAGGGCACAGGGCACCAGCTGCCAGCACTGTGCAGGTTCTGAGGTGCTGGCAGCCCAATTACAGCAGCCCACGATGACCCCAGGCAGCAGAAGAGGCTGAGAAGGTGAGGGCAGAGGGGCTGGGAGTCAGATCAGCAGTCAGCTGCCCATGGCAAGTGAGATCAGAACAGAACAATTAAGTACTTTCTCATTTGCAGCCCAGGTTTACACCTCCTGAAAAGTGCTTCTTTCTGCTTTTCTGTTTATAAAATGGAGCACAGAAGCTGGGAAGATCCAAATCTACAGCGAGGCCAAGTATCCAAGGAGGAGCTTCTCCAACCTCTGCCATCCATGGCTATCATTCAGGAGAAAGAGAAACCACTGCATAAAGTTAAAGCCCACTGTAATAGCATCTTTTTCCTCCTTCAGGAATGCCCAAAGTCTGACATCACCTGCCCTGCCTGGAGCTCTCAGTCTCATGGCCTTGGCCAGGCTGTGCCAGGAGGAGAAAATGCCAGGTATTTTCACACTGGAAAAGACTTTGCTTAATTGTCCACTACTGTTTTGGTTGGGGCTTGCAATCACACTCTCCAAGCATAAACATCCTCCCAAGGAGAAGCTTCAAGAGGGCCACATAAAGAAACAGTAGGGCAGAGGAATACAGGGGCAAGTATTAGAAGAGCAGAGAGGGAAGGCACAGCCAACCAGTCACTTCAGGGCAGAGCTGTAGATTTGATGTCACCAAATATCCCACCACTTAATTAGATGAGAGCTTTTTACTGCCTTTCACTGCAGTATTTGTCTGCTTTTCATACAGAAAAGATTTCATGGCATGTCCCCTTTTTCTTGCTGTAGGGAACAAGCACCTCATATTTCACTTTTTTACTAAAATGGGAACAGAGGCATGCTTAATGTTATCAACATCACTGATTGCTAAGGCAAAAGCTTAAAACTGAAATAGAAACACTTGCACCATTTGCTGAAGGTAACTGGAATTTGCATTCTAAAATGTTCATTTAGCAATCTTTGCCAATTTTCTGAAGGAAATGGTGGATTTCCAGAGCTAACAAAACTAAAATATTATTTTATTTGCCAAAGAGCTCCAGCAGGAACCACAATAATCCCAGAAGTTGCATCAACATATGAGAACTCTGTCTCCTTTCATCTACAGTCTATAGGGAGAGGCAATTTTATATGTTCAGAGTGAGCAAACAATTGAGGAAGAAAGCATTTCCTTCCTTTAACATGTCTTCAGTTCAGAAGTCACTAATCCTACATTAGTTCACCTCTTTCTGCAGTAGAGGAAGGTAGCAAGACCAAGCTCTACATTTAAATTCTAGAAAGGAACTCAGTTAACCAGCCAGGATCACTTCCCAATGGACAGATTCCTTCCTGTGTGGGCCTTTACATCTTACTTCACTCCTCCTCTACATATGGACTTGCTTCAAATATTTTCAGGCTTAAATCAGCACTTTCTAAGCAGTTGCCTCATCACACCTAAGCAGAGCAATGAGGCATTACAGGGGGGTTGCCTATTATCCCTATAATAGTAATTAAAATAATAGTAATTAAAATCTTTTAATTCTTGCTGTTTCTATCCTTGTTCCATTGCCTAGCACTTCATTGAAAATCTTCTAGCCACCTGCACCTTGTTCTAAGAAAACTGACTACAGCATTCCAATTATCCCGTTACCCACATAACAAATAACCAGTCAGCCACATTCTGAAATAAAAATAAAATAGGAGTAAGAAATAATGTCTCAAAAACATATTAGAAACCCATTTTATAGGATCAGATTTCAGCCTCAAGCAAGTAAATAACAATAACAACATTAACAATTTCTTGCTTTTCCACTGTGTCAGTAGGGTAAAAAAATAAAAAACCCAAAGTAAACAAAGAGAAGCTGAAATCTTCTACCCAGTCACCTCAATAAACATCCTGGATTCCAGAGGGGCTTAGGCAGCTGCACCTTTCTCTCACCTAATCTCCTCAACATGTATTCCAGCTGGAGTGTTAACCTGTTTTCCTCATAACTAGGAGGTAATATAGGACATTTAATTAGCCAGGGGTTCACCTTAGGGGCTTTGTTTCAGGGAGCACAGTGATGACTGATGAGATTACAGGGGATTAGCCCCAGCTCTTGAGAGGAGAGGGCCTCATTTTAATGCTTGTACTACCTCACCTGTGGAAACTGCAGCCAAAATGCAGAACAGAGGTAAAGAGAAGGGATGACCCAAGATGTGCAGGGCACTGAAATTCTCTCTGCCTTACCAGAAAGGTTGAAAACAGCAGTGCCCTGAGACACACTGTTAATGGTATGCCAATAAATACCTGTGAGAATGGCACAGCACGAATTTTCAAAAGAAAACTAATTCCCCCAAGCTATGACATGACATTTAATACTAATTTTTATTAGAAAAATAATGCAAGATTTACTTATTTACAGAAACATGCAAAAATCCCAAATAAACAAATATGATCACAAACTAATCTAAAAAAAATCCCACCAAGCTCCATGGCAAACAAAAAGCCATTTTCTAGCCATCCCTGTAAAGCTAATTCAAAGGCACATATTCAACTACACTGGGTACACTTCATATCCCCATAACACACCTTATTTTCCTCATAGTGAGATACCTTTACTTCCCATACAGTCAGATACTAAGCAGACTCTACAGATACCTGGCATATTTTATCACTGTTCATCCTCTTCCAGGCCTTCCTGTAAGTACACAAAATGTTGTCTGACACTATTCATCCATTTATTCCCATTAAAATCTACAGACTTAGACTCACAGAGGGGTCAAAACAACTCCTCGAAGAATACATAACACAGCACTAAAACCATGTGGTGTCTTCTAAGTTTACCCACATTACCATTTCCTCTTTAGATGCACAAACAGGTCACCTGGATGAACCATTCCCTGTCCAGCTTCCCCCCTTACAATCACAACTCCACCAAGCCAACCAAAGCAGTCCTTTCAACACACATAACACACAAAGCCGTCTGTAGGAAATGATCCTGGCTTTTTTCCTAAACTCCAGGGCAGGAGGAATTAAAATTCAGTGAGAATGGCATTCATTCCTCATTACTCACATTCCTGAAGTTAGTATTTTGACAAAACTGATGTTCTGGAAGAACAGTTGTAACTACATTAATAGCTGATTTCTATTTCAGTAAGGCAAGAGACTTACTGTTTACTTTTATCTAGTACAAAAAAACCTTCTGGTGATTGAAATTATGAGCAAAATATTTAGACTGAACTCTACACTCAGCTTCACTTCTGTAGAATAGGATTAATAGACAGCAGAATTATCCACTGCTTCGCTGATCAATGGATTGATTTCTTCTATATTCATTTGAATACTAACAGCCTCTGGGTTACCACAATTCTTATATGATTGTGCAAATATTTAACAGTGATGGTTCCTTGCAAGGAATCCCTATTACTAGAATTTTTCCTCTCCCCATTAACTTAGGGGTTCATTGTCCTCTTGGCTGTGAACTCAGTATACATTTCATTGCACCTTTTAAACTTAGGTCATCAAATTACCAGGTCTGTGTCTTAGTGTGGCTGAGGTCCACTTCTTTTAAGCAAAAAGTAATACTGCAAATGGATACAAAGGGCACAGTAGAGCAGCCTTGAGTATACTATCTCCCCTTTGAGCAGTTATTTTTTTTATTTAGGCAGCCAGACTATTTTTCACCTTTTAAATTACATCAGGTTTCACTCTTTACACTTCGAACCAGTATCAGGAGGACTTCTGTCTATACCCTGCAAGTTCAACCATGCAGTTTTGCAACTGAAAGTGGACCACTATTATTATTAATTTACTAACTTCAGAGTCTTTTCTTGTTACTAAAAGCACAAATCTCTCTGTGCATACCAGACCACGAGGGTTCAGCCCACACTGAGTGTTCGTTGGGTTTGTTATTCTCCGGAGGCAGATACGCACCTAAATACCCAATGATACATGACAGTGGCTTTCTGGTGCTTTTTATCTTCAGGGGATTCCCAGCAAGTTCACAATGTCGATCTGCATCTGAGAATTTTAAAGAATAAAACTCAGTTTAAATATTTTACCATTACAAACAGATTTAGGACACACCAACCAGTTTCTGACTTGCATTTCTAACACAAATTTCTTTTTTTCTTTTAGCCCACCTTTTAGATTCTCCTTTTTTTCATCAATACTTCTAATCATGGATATTTAAAGGCAGGACATATTCTCATTCATGGAAGAGATGTTATGATTTTTTCTAAGTTAATGTAAGTTTTAACATCAGTTTGATTGTATATTTTGCTTACAAAGTTTTTCTGGAGATAGTCAGCCAGGCAAATGAAACTTAGATGAAAACATGAGTACTAAAATAAATGCAGTTTTGGCTATTAACAATAATTTACATTGAATCCTTCTTTGTTTTCTATAAGCTTCTCTGTCTCTAAATGGGGTAATACAGAGGCAAATATTTAAAGCTGGGACCACTGATTTTTGTCATAGAAGTCTTCACTGTACACTTTTGAACAAAATGGTCACTTGTAACCAAGTATTACAGAGCTCAAAGGTTTCCAAATTGTAACTTTCTGCTAAATACATGAAAACCAGCAGTGCAGCAACTGCCTTAAATTTCCTGCTGCTACTGTGAATACACAAGCAGAGATTCCATCCACTTGTCCCGAACACAAAGTGTTAACATAAAGAGGTTCATGCTTAAACAATGGAGCCAGTCAACCTAAGGGGAAAATTCACAAGGCACTAGGTTTCAGTAAATAATTTCCAGGTGACTAGAAATATACCACCTCTTTTTTCTCTGTAATTATTCAGAATTATTGGGTTAGCTGTCTTTCAAGAGCACATAAAAATCCCCATATAGAGCCTCCAGTATCCCTAAAACACAGGTATTCTGTTCTGGACAAGATTACATTCCTACAGTGATTGTATAGATCACATGGAATTAGCCCCCTCAAATACCTACCTACAAGTTTTACAGGAGGGGCACATTATAAATAGATTATAATTGCAACTCCACCCTGTGTTTCACCAAACCCTTCCTGTCTGCTTCATTCCAGCACATGAGACAGAGTAAATAGTAACAGGAAGAGGATAAGACACCATGTAGAACAATTTACAATCCCTTTGTCTATTCTAACCTAGATCTGTGCAAAAATCATGAAGATTGTGAATGCACAGCAATGACTGGAATAAGTATTTTGGATGTTCAAGATGATGTTTTCAGTGCAGCAGACAAAGCACAACTTACTTTAATAGATTAAGGAGTCTACCTGAAATTGTGGAAATACCAATGGGTTTCAAAGGTTATAGAGTCCTAACACTGAGTACATGAAGTACTTCATTATTTTTTTATTAATCACAAAAGATACTCTGTTCAGGAAAAAAAAAAAAAGTGCAAACCTGCACAAACCTCCACAATACCTGAAATATTTTAAGCTGTGAAGCAGAATGATGTGTCTCCACTGATTCCCTCAGTAAAATAAGCACAGGCTATACAGTATTTTACAGTTACTTTGAGAACAGCAAAGCAACCCCTAAGTAGTAATTAGCAAGAAAATTTTCCATCTACATGTCTTCACTGTAAAAGAAGATATTGAATCATGGAGTGGTATTTATCTGCTGTCTGGGAATACAGACTGCAAGGAGAGCACAATTTTCATGCTTGAGATAAAGCATGTTCACCAAAGGTGAGTATTCCAAAGCACACCTATCTATTGAAACAGTAAAGTATGTTTAACAGCAGCAAACTTTGATCCACAATAAGGTGCTCCCATAAAAAGTATAATAAAGTTTATGATCTTTATGCAGAACATAGAGAAAAACACAGAAGTTAGATTGTGCATCACTCTCAAGTGTAAAACCAGAGAATAAAATTTGGATAGGAAGTTATCAAAACCCCCAAAATTTAAAGTCCTAAAATCATATATGAGCTTTTATATGAACAATAAAATTCTTAGTAAGATCAGTGAAATAGTGGAAGCTATGAGGAAAAACACATTTATAACAAGAAGGAATCTTATCTTTTTTAGTATATTTTTCAAACATAGCAAAAGCAGAAAATGTGCTGGTGTCTGTAGCAATAGATTATGAAGGTGTGAGGAAAATGCACAAGAAAGATAAAGGCTGAATGCATTCCTAGCATCAGTGTTCACTGCTGAAGCACTTAAAGAAGCTCACTTCCAAAAAACTTTTATGAGGAAAGTATGAGAACTGTGTCACATTGAAGTGTCCATAGGAAATATTTCAAAACAAACAGGTTAATGAGTAAAACCAAGTTACCAGGACCAGGTGGAATTCATCCAAACTGCTGCTGGTGTTTAATGAATGCTTAAATGGTCTTGGTTCAAGAGAACAAAACCAAGGCAAATGTGATAACATTCTTCAGTAAGTAGGTCTGCAGAGTGGCAAAAGGTTGCATTATTAATAGAGGCACACAGTTAAATTTGGAAACACCAAGGGAGCCAACAAAGACCTTGGAAGGGAAAACAAGTTTAATGTGTTTTCATTGCTCAGTGGTGTGTCCTTGCAGCAGGAAGGACGAGGCGTTCTGGGCCTCAGGAGGCCCGGCAGGGCGGGGCAGGGAGGTCACCTCTGCCCTCAGCCAGGGGAAACAGCGGGCACACCCCGTGCTCAGCTCTGGAATACCCCTTGCAGAAGAGATACTGGGGCACAACCAGCTGCTGGACTGGTGTGGGAGCACAGGACATACAGGTCTGGGGAATCTGGGTCTGGGCAGCCTTGGGACCAGAAGGACAAGGGGACACCTGGCTGCCACCTGCAGAGCACAGAGATGCTGAGCCACACCCTTCTCAGAGGAACACGGGGATAGCACAACACACTCCTCCTGTCTGTGGCAACAGCCACGCTGGGAGACAGGAATTGTCAGATAAAAGGATAAGATTATTTACTCTGAGGTTGATCAAACACTGGTGCAGGTGCCCAGAGAAGTTGTGCAGTCTCCATCCTTGGAGATACAAAAAGCTCACCTGGACAAAAGGCCCATGGCAAAAGCTCATCAGCCCATGAGCACAGGAACCTTATGCAAGAGGTGGGATTAGAGACCTCCAGGTCCCTTCCTACTCACATGTCCTATAAACCAGCAAGTGCCAGTCTCACAGGCCTGCCAGCATCCTCTGAGGGGACCATGACCTGTCCACATGCAGCTGAGCTGGCATCCAATTCGGCATTTCAGAGAGCTCTTACCAAACTGTGCCACCAAAGATCTCTGCTGGCCAGCTCTTACAGGGTAAAAGAGGCTTTTTCAGGAATTAGCACCTTATTAAAATTAATTGTCTGTGTAATGCCCAAACGATCTGTGCTGTTCAACACATAAAAGGGCAGGAAAAGACGTGATTAGAGAGTTAAAATTTCCTGATAAGAGATTTCTGAACATAATCAAAGCTAAAACTGACAGCAAATGATAGAAGCAGCATCAAGCAATGCATGTAAATGAATTCTAAAGGAGTAAAATAACCATAATATACAAATATAATGATGGTTCCTACACCATCACAGAGCAGAAGAATATTCATGAAGTCAGCATCAACAGCTTTCTAAAAATATCTAGACAATACTAAAGAGAAATCAAAATCAGAGTGTTAGGAATCATGATAATAGGAAAATAGAAAACATGTGACTTTCTAAAATTATGAGAAATCTTTATCTTGAAGTGCACATGATTTGGGGCGCCATAACCCTAAAGAGGATATGGCACAATTAGAAAAATTCTAGGAAATTATATTACAAAGCAGAGTGAGAAACACATTTTTAATGAGGCTTTAAACATGCCAAGCGTGATGACTGATGTGGGTATTACAGAGATGAATGAAATCAGTAATGCCAAGAAGATGATAACAAATGAGGCTCAGCTTTTAAATATGAAAGTATTTTCTAATTATTTCCTTTTTTAAAAAAACTAGATTTGTAGGTCTCTCAGGCTTAGAGAGACTCTCATTAGCAAGTTTTTTCTCTTTGACATTCCATCATATCTCTGTCAAAATGCAGATTATCTAATGAATGTACTGTGCTCTATGTATTTCTTGAATTGTATTCTTAGAAACTTTGGAAAGAAAATACTATGCTCTGTCAATTATTTTGCTGGCTATAAAAATTTGGCACAAATTGTATTCAAAGACAACAACAGAGTAAGTATTTTCATCCTAGATACAGCTAAAAGCTCTTCCAAAGCTATGAAAATCAAGGATGCAAAACAGTTTGTGAACCAATACCCATAAATGTTACTGAGTTCAGATGAATGGGTAGTTTTATGCCAGCAAAATACAAACTTTACGCTTACAAAGACAAATCAGTAACATTTTCCATATTCTACTGGTTTTGCTTGTCTTTGTTTCCTCAAACTAGATCACTAGCAAGTACTGTGTATTTGTTAATAAATCTAAGGATTTAAATGTATAAGTTTTCATCATGATCAGTACACCCATTTCCAGATAACTATACATATATTACACAGATAATGTATTACCATGCACTGAAAACATTTTGACAATCACGTCTACACAGACAGCATGTAGTTATCCAGATCTAAATTACTATAATTAATACATATACTGATAAAGCTACATCCAAGCAATGGAAAAAAAAACTCCCTCAAAAGTCTCCCTGTGCTGAAGCAATAATGTTTACAGACACGTGGCTCTCTGCCAGGCATTTATCGACCTGCCTGGGAGCTGCAAACAGATCCAATCTCATCAGTGACTGCTGAGAATAATGCTCACTTTGCTTTTCTCTCATTAAGAGACCTTCCCTAGACAGGATAGTCTTGCTTAACTTTCTAAAAAAACATGCAATACATTCAAACTGAAAAGAAGGTAATGCGTGAGATTTAGGTCATGAGAATTTCATTTTACCAAAGCAGTTCACCAATCCTAATTATTCCTGAAAAACCATCAGACAAGTTTATTGTCACCAACCACAGTGAGTCTATTAAGTTCAGACAGAACAAAGTTTGAACTCTCCATGATGGGCTGTGCTCCTAGCAGGAGGTGCTGTGTCTTCTCAACCTCCTGATGGTCATCCCGAGATAGAGCTGGGGTGTAAATTCATCATTTCCACTACCTCCTGCTGGCATCTGAGCAGGGGTCATGCTACAGGCTTTATTAATGAGGAAAATCTAATTCTCTGCATTAACTGAAGGAATAGAGAACACAGAAGAGGACCTTGTTTTCTGCCAGTGGATATAATGGGCTGAGGGAGAGGATGTGGGTGGAAATGCTCTGCCCAAACCTGGTTTCATCTAAAAGATGCTTGGGCCTTAGGTTATCATTCTCGGAGGCTCCCACGTTCCTCTGAGACAACAGAAGTACCTGCAGAAGTGTTCAGGGACACAGCTGGAATGCAAAAACCCATTTATTTTATGAGTGAGCCCTGACATGCTTGTTCAGACAGTCTCTCTCAGATCTGGGAATCAGTTTCATTTACAACCTGGCACTTCAACAAACTGCACAACAGTAAGCGGGCATAAAACCTGGTATGCAGCTGGGATAAGTGCCCTACCAATCCTTCTGTCCTCAGGTTTTATGGTTTCTGAGTGTTCTTATGGTGCCTAATGCAATATAGTTGGGAAATGCTGTTACATTTTCAAGAACTGGTTGGCACACACAGAGTCAAGTGAGTCTGACAAAGCATCTAAGCAGCCATTAAGTTCAAGTTTCAGCACACCAACAAATTCCAAATCAGCTCTTGGGCACTGTAACCATCTCATGCCATATCACATTATGGGTGACCTGGTATTCTGGCCAGTTAAGCATGACTGTAACATTTCTAACACCAACACAGATATTCATTCAATCCTGTAATTGCTCAGTGGATCCAGCATAGGAAATCATTACTGCTAATTAAGTATCTTGTTTGAAAATCTAGAAATTATTTGCCTCAAGATAACCTTAGAAAAGAATTCAGGGCATTCTCAGGAAGAGAAAGACTATTTAGTTATAACATTAAAATCTACCGAGTGCACTGAGAACAGGTCACCAGATGTTAGCACAGGAATAAAATTACAAAACTTTTTTTTTCTTTACTTACTTTTATGGCTTTACTAGAGCAAGAATACAGCAATGACAATGCAGGTAAGAGCACTGTAATCATTCCAGGGAAAGAGAGATTGCCAGAAACAGAACATGGATTGTGGACATGTGTATGTGTACAAAGAAACAGGAGGTAAATTGGTCGAGATATAATTAGGTTTCCACAGTTAGAATGTTATTTTAATGCTGTGTTCAAAAACCACTAACAACTGTGACTTTTTTTTTCTTCAATCTACATTAGGTCTAATCAGGAAGCATCAGAATTCAAACAGACAAATTCAGAAGGTCCAAAATTTGCTTTTAGCAAATAGAATTCTGAAAGACAGAGACTACAGGGGAAAAAAGAAACAATCTTTCTGCTCTCACCATTAATCTGATGCAGCACCTTTTCACTTAAAGAAACAAACACTCAGCACTGCCAGTCTCAAGTGACTATTTCCTGCTGAAAAGTTCAACTTTTCACTCCTCTCTTTTAAGGCTGAACACATGTTCTAGTATGATTAAAACTGGATGAAACTTTTTTCTTCTGTTTTTTTTCTTTTCCTTAAACAAAAGTTTCATCATTTGATTTTTTTTTTTTGCTGCAGTGAGTGAGAAAAAAACAGGGATATGGATAAAAAGACATAATGTTCAAGTGAACTTCTAAATTTTCCTCCATGATTCAACAGAAACATAAATTTAAAGGTACAATACCTTTCTCTCAGAAAGTAATTTTTATTTTGGATTGAGGATTAAAAATATAATCCTAATCCAATTTTAGACATCTTCTTCCATGAAGAACAACTAATTTTATTCACACATGTGGACACATGGTTTCCTGAAATCTGAAAGTTGCTCCTGACTTGCATAGATTTAAAAGAAAGAAAATGGCCAAAAGAACAACTAAAAAAATTAAACAAGGACAAAGAACAGAAATATTCAGCAAGTTTTGGAGTACTGCAGAAGTAGGTAAAGAGTTTGCATATGTGTAATGGCTGGTCTTAAAACTACATAAAGGGAAAATAATTGCTCAAAATCAGATTTTAAGCCTTCATGGAGTAAATGTCTTATAAACAACACAGACATCATCTGCATCCCAGGTGAGTATGCTGGGAAAACATTTAGTGTTAATCTAGTAAATATGGTTATAAACCCCAAATCTAGTAATCTTAAAAGTTCTCTTCAATTCTAATACAATTGACAGGACAATGAGCCAGCATGGCTCGTCCTGGAATATCAAGCTCCAAGAACTGTATCTGTGGAAGACTGGGAATCATAGGCAAACAGTGTGAACAGTAAAACAATGTGCTCAGTGCAGATACAAAGGCTGTTGAAATATTCAGTGACTGTGCAGCAGAATTTACACACATATAGAGGTGAAGAAACTTAACTGTTGCTATCTACAAAAACTCATAGCCCTTTGTCACACTGCTAGAAATTCATCAGGTCTTTATATTTTGGCTATAAGAAGAACAAGCATAATACAGAATTTTATTTAGAACTAAAATTTAAAACTGGAACAGAGAAAACCAAAATGATGCAACTACAATGCAATAATAAACATGGCTGTCACCACCATCTGATTATCACAGTGACAAAGGACTGTATTGCACACCACATTCAAATTATTATGAATCCCCAGCTTCTGATTCTTTGACCAAACCCACCTAAAAAAGTACATGTACAGATCTGTAGGTTCTGCTCAGCAAAAGAGTGAAAAAACAGCATAAAAGCACATTTCTTTTATGCTGCCTACTAGGAAGCATGTATGCCACGGCATTGATTTCCCTTTCTGTCCCCCATTTTCGTTAAAGTCAATTTTTGAAAGCGAATGAGGTAATAGTTATCCCCTTTTTAATTAATTTGAAATGTTTCCACAGCCTAAGATCTGTTCAAGGCAACCAGAGTTTATCCAATGTGTCGGTGATATGCCGGACAAATGAAAAAAAAAAAAATGAAAAGCAAAAGCGTATAGACAAGAAATGTTTATTGAAAAAGAAAATAAAATTAAAAGACAAAAATGGGTGGGAAGCACAGCACACAGAACTAAGAATTAAAAAAACATCTTACATTCTGCCTTAATGGCAGCACAGTTAATAGGGACAAAGGGACGTCGCGCTGCCTGCCGCAGCCGGAGGGTATTTTTGCAGACCTGACGGGCCAGTTTAGTCCAGCAGGTGGTGTGCAGGAAGAAAGCCTGCCGTGTTTTCACCGCCGACTTGGGGCTGCCCGTGTTCCGCACCGGGGTGCCCTGCATGGCCTGCCGCGACAGGTGGGTTCGGACGTGCGACTCCTGCGGGAAGGAGCAGAGGCAGCATCACACACCTGGGAACCACAGCACCCAAACACCTGCAAGCTGGACAAACTCACGAGAGTAATCCAGCAATATGTCTAAGCACTACACAAAAAACAGGCCTATGTAGGAAGCTGTAAGCCTCAGAGCAGAGAACTCTGTTAGGTATGGATACTGTGTTGGTTTGCCCTGGCCTGGTTTCTGGTAGCAGGGGGATGGACCACAGAGATGGCTCCTGTGAGAAGCTGCTGGAAGCTTCCACCACGTCCAGCAGAGCCAGTGGGTGATGGCTCTGGAGAGGGACATGCTGCTGGCCAGGACTGGGCCAATGAGGTTGGCAACGCCTCTGTGATGACAGATTTAAGAAGAAAATCAAAACAAAGTCACAGGTTTTTATTGCTGGTTAGTGAGGAGGAGGAGGTGAGAACATGTGAGGGAAACAACATGGAGACACCAAGGTCAGTGGAGAAGGAGAGGCAGGAGGTGCTCCAGGTGCCGGAGCCGAGATTCCCCTGCAGGCCGTGGTGCAGCCCATGGTGAAGCAGCTGTGCCCTGCAGCCCCTGGGGATCCACAGGGAGTGCAGAGATCCACCCACAGCCCCTGGGGATCCACAGGGAGTGCAGAGATCCACC
>VZRX01024208.1:0-37329 GCA_013398075.1 Notiomystis cincta | reverse complement strand
CAGTTTTGGGAGGGCTGTGTGCCCGTGGGGGAGCTCACAGAGCTGCAGGTGCGGTTTGGCTGCAGCTCCTGAGCGTGGCCTCACACCAGAGAAGTTCCCACAGAAGTGTTTCCTGTGGGAAGGACCCCACGGCCTCACAGGGGATGGACTCCTCTCCCTGAGCAGTGGGAGAAAATCTCAGTGATGAACTGACCAAACCCCCCTGCCCCATCTCCCTGCACTGTTGGTGGGAAGGAGGGAGGGGCCGGGGGAAAGAAGGTGTTTAAGGGCTTATTTTACTTCTCATTATCCTCCCCTGATTGTGTTAGTAATAAATTCACTTTTGCAGCTTAATCTGAGCCTGCTTTGCCCTTGAAGTGTTTCTCCCAGTCCTTATCTCACTCATGAAACATTCGTTAGTTTTTTTTTCCCTTTTCCCTCCTCTGCCCAGCTGTGACAGGGGAGGGTGAGCGAGCGACTCTCGTGGGTGTCTGGTGTTTGGGCCAGAGTCAAACCACAACAGATACATAATGCCACTCTAAATGAGATACTGTAACGTCAATTCAACAGTTCAAAGTTGAAAACATACATACAAACTCATTCCATTAAATAATCAAATCACTGCAGTCTTGTGAAAGCACCATGTTTTGTTTTAGAAAAGTTTGTCTATACAATCCTACCTCTGTAGGTTGGCTGGAAGACAGTTTATCTTCATCTGTCTGTGTGGGCATTTTCAGGCCACCATATTTCTTCCAATAAATCCAGCAAGATGCACACAACCTACATTGCATATTAGGAGGGCCCCATGAATACCACTGGTGAGACTGTGGAGCTAAGGAGGAGAAAACAGCACAGGTGAACTGGTGCATGCCACATTCACTACAATAAATCCAAATGCTGTAATACATGGCTATATATGGCCATAATATATGGCAATATCAGAACATTGTATGAATAGATATTTAATGTATTTGACATGGAAAGTAAGAAACTGAATTGTATTTGCTTTATTTTTTTTACAAAAGCACCACAGAAGTCAACTCCAAATGGAAATTTTGGAAATGCTTTTATAATGAATTTCAAACCAGGGACATTGTATTGCTGAGATTTTCTCCCAGGGGACTACCAGAAAAAAAAAAAAAACCAAACCCACTATTTCCGATCTCACCCTGGAAGACAAGCTTATTAAGTTGGATTTTATATCTACTCTTATATAACCTCTGTTGAGGGCTGATAAAGTCCAACAAAAACTATCAGAAACACACAAAATATTAGAAAGAAACAGGAGTCCTCCTCATGTTCCCCAACAATAACAGAGGGGGGAAAAAACACCCCAAAACCATCCAAACAAAAAAAAACCCAACAGCTCAAAAATTTTGCAGCCTTAAAGGAAAACCAAAAATAAATTTGAATCTAGCATTGTGAAGGTAAAGGAATAACATATTGGTGCCATCATATTATGCTACTTAAACTTGCTGTACTTTCTGAATAGTTAAAAATAAATCATAAAATAATTTGAATGTTGGCATTTAATCAATATATTGAAGGCAGCTCTGACTTTAAAGTTATTTCTGCCATGCAAGTAATTGAAAATTTTCTTCAATCACATCCAAACCAAAGTATATATGCTTTTTATTTTTAAGAGCACATATTAAGAATCACCCAAACTCTTGAGTCATTAAAACAAAATATATTTACTTACTATAGCAGCTTTCACAAGCCCGACCTATTACTGTGGCTTGTGCCTGGTAAGAGGCTCCCATTGCTCCGTTGACTGCAGCAGGCTTCCCATTGTTGCTGGATATTTGATTGGGGTTTGGTTTATTGCTTTAAACAAATATCAAAAAAGTTGGAAAAAAAGGTGGTTTTACTAACTGGTTAGTCAACATGAAGACAAACAATCTATTTCTGGGTTTCTGATGGGTGCTGACAACATCTATAAAATCTTCTCTGGACAACAAGACTAATTTCTGTACTCCTCTATTATTTTCAGCATTGTAAGAGACTTGCTATGCAAAGAGCTCCTCAGATACTCCAATTTACAGCTCTTTACTGTGCTCACGTGGTCTAAGCTACTTGGCAAGCTCATAAAAGACCAAGTCTCAGGGTCAAAGCATTAACAAAAGTCTGACACAGCATGGAATTTAAAAAGGGTTTCTAGTCAACAGATAAGGCTTTACAAGTCGAGGATGGACTTAGGGTGACTTAGAACAAGAGCAGTAACAGTGCCTGTAGTACTACAAGGTTGTTCATCCCAGGAAAGGGTCAAACGGCCTCCTGTCTGAAAAAGAACTACACACCTTCCCACCAGCTGCAGTAAAGCAAATATCTTACAACCCTGGCAAAACTCACACACCTATAATGTCAGCTTGTGCTGTCTGGGTTCTCTTCTAAACTACTTCCTCTCTGAGAAGGCTGAATAACTGTATTTGGATATTTCTGTTTGGCTTTTTTAATATTACTATACTATATCATTCTTGTAATTATTGTAACTACTAACACTTCAGCAAAGTAAGACTTTACAGGTCAATTAATTCAGAGAGCATTAATATACTCCTCACTAGGCTAAGTGCAATATTTCCAGAATTTCAACTTTGTGAGTCTTAATTACCTTCAGTACAATGCAAGACTGGATACATTGATTCCTAAGATGATTATTTGTTACTTCAGGTAGCATAAAATATATTCAAGAAAAGGTAAAATGACAATTGAAGAAATCTTTGCTGTATCAAGTCTCTATTTCAAATGCCAACAAGTCTATCTCCTGTCTTCTCCTTTTTCACTACATCCAGCAAGAGACACTTTTACAATTTCCACATATTCTTTATATTGAGCTCAAGGTACAAGAGAAGGGATTGAGAGACAATTAAGTCCTACACATTATGATCTGTTGCTTAGTTACCTTCCAGAAAAGCCATGAATTGAAAGGGACTCTGGTATTAAGGACAGAACCTTGCATTTACAGGAAATACCTAATGATCAAGTTCAAAAAGGTACTCAGCTCTGAGAATCAATTCTACTCAGATTTCAAATGCAAGAAATTAGTCTTGAAGCAGAACATTTAGCAATCCACTTCCCCAACTACTGTTGACTAGGGGTTTTGTCTTGAAATGGAGGCAAAAGACAGGCAATAAGATAAAAATGCAAAAATCCCACATTTTGAAACACATTTTGCCATCCAGTACAGCTGGTCCCTACTGTGAACATATCGAAAATCCAGAATTGTCCACATGGACCAAGGAAATTAAATTGAAAAAGCAGAATATAAAGACAGAGCACCTTATGGTTCTCTGAGAAGGTTAGGGAATACTCATACGAGAGTTTTTACCTTTTTTTTGAACAGTGTGACTTATTAGAGATGTGAGATTCAAGACTCACAAAATTTGTTCTGAGATAAGATTAAAATAATTAATTTAACAGTTCGCTGCTTTCATTGTTACATCTCTTTAAGAGAGTAAAGTCAGTATGAAATATGGAAATGAAACTCTATTGTATGTAATTTATACAAGCCATCAAAAATCTTTGCAAAGTACTTCCTTTGGTATTACATTCTTCTGTTATACAAACACTCACAACAATGGGAAGTTCATATATATGTAAACTGAATATATCCACAGAAAGCTTATAAAAAAGTGATTTGTAATCCTTTCTCTTGCCATAATACTGAGGAAATTATGAATATGAAGGAGGGATTTTATCTTTTTTTCTGCAAACCACATGTTAACAGAAGCAGATGTAGTATCCAATTTAAATCTAAAAGAAATACAGATCAAAAACCCCTCAGAAGAAAACAAGATTGCATTAATAGGACTTGTTCAAAGATACAAGATCTGGGGCTGTGTGCTGCCTTTAATTTACAGAGAGAATATCTCTTGTCTCAAGATGAAGAACAGATTTTATCAGTCAGATAAAACTGTAATGGGAAATTATCTGATTTTATTTTATGTAACTACATTAACAACTGTCTCTACTTTGAAATATTGCATTTACACAAATATGAACTGTTGTGCTACAGGGATTTGGAAGAGATTATTTTGGGAAAACTGCTTTTTAAATGAATAGGCTCCTCTTGCATGTGAACAGTCTACAGGCAGCACTTGATCAGCTTTTGCAAAACTTCTCATTCCACACAAAAAGATTGCAGTCAAAGATAGAAGTCAGCAAAGTAAGAATGTTTCACTTAAGACAAGAGTTTTTAGCATGTATTGAGTATATCTCTGCATATAACAAATCCTGTGAAAGTAACCACTAAAGAGATGACTAGGAAACTACCATGCATGTAAGTGCATGTTACTGTTTCAATTTTACCTGTATATTACTCAAAAAAGTGACTTTGTTGTTATACTCACTAGGTGGGGATGTATACTTGTTTCAATTTACTTTCTGCTTCAGCCGCTTTCAGACGTTTCTAGTTGAAAAATTAACACATTAAAATATTTTATTATATTAAGGCATGAGATTTCATAAAACTGCACACAATCCAGCTTTAAATTATTTCTATTTTGTGATTTCACAAGAGCCTCCAAAACAAGTGCAGAAATCTACATGATGAAAACCATGAAAAACAAGTTTTCTATTTATAATATTAGTTTGAAATCATAATATGCTGTTTTTCCCAGTAAAACTCACAGGCCTCAGTAAATATGACAATTATAATGTACATAAGTTACATCTACAATAGATTACATAATTTAAATAAGAAATTACATTAATTACATCTATATAAACATTGTGGCTACCCCTCATTGCAGAATTAAGTAGAAACTAAATGACTGAAATTGTGTTCCTCATCAGTCATGTAACAAAACTTCTTGTGTGCTCTGTCCAGACTGAGGCTGGGCTTTTACAACACAAGGAACAATAAAATTCACTGACTGTTAGGAATAACTAAACACCTACTAGCATTAAATGCCATTAAAACTGTGGCTCAGGAACATCACAGTAACAGGACAGCTATACTGCTGTCAAGATAGTCTGTGAATTTACTAAATCATTATTTTCTTCACACTTACAGTATGAATTTGAGTAACAAACTCAAACCATTTTGCATTTCTACAATGTTGAGAAGTTTTAGTTATTGCCATATATTATAGAGGTAACTAAGATGACAGTTTTTTCAACACTGGGACAAGAAATACAGTGTTGAGATGGCTACAAGTTATCCAAAACATTTGTATGTAAAAGATGAAGAAAAAGCATTATTTCCCTGCAATTTCTGTACTCAAGACATCTGTTCACTTGAGAGAAAAAGAAAGAAAAGGACAAGAGAGAAAAGGAGTTGAAATATGGTCAATTTCATTACAGAGGATAAAAGAAAGGAGGGGACACATTTATATCCAGCAATAATAAATCAGTACTACCTGTCTTTATCAGGTGATTAAAATTCTGTCCTTCATTTCTCCTACAACATCCAATTCTCCTCTCTGCGATACTCCTATTTTTTGATATCCAACTTTTGTAAGGTTTATAACCCAGGAAAATATTTCCCACCTTGAGAAAATTCTCATTAGATGACTGCTCTGAGAGTCCCTTGCCTGAGCCATGAGGTGAGTTACAGGGTTATTCAGCTTTACTGGCCCAGCAGACTGACTAAACCTCCTGGTGTAAACTGCTGTTCTTTTCTGTTTCATAAAGTCACCTCTGTGTTGTTCATTTATAAAACTCTCACTTAGAAAAATTGCATCTTTAAGGAGTAATGCAAGACAAATCGACTTCTAATCAGTCCATGCCACCATTCATTAATTCCCATGTAATATGAGAGCTGTTTTCCATTTATCTCCAACACAGGCTTTTTTTCCTCCTTACAGTTTTCTGCTGTTCACAGATGCCCAATTATGTTTGGAGCTACAAAAGTGAATCCCATTGACACTCCTGGTACAGTTGCAATCTTTCCCCAGTGCCAGGCACTGCTCTACCTTCAGCAGGCCCATAGAGAAAATGCAAATATGGTCTGCTCTGCCTGCTTGGGTCACTTTTTACAAGAGCAAGGAGAAAGAACAGCAGCAGCACCATGCTCCAAGTCTCATAAACTGGTAGTTTTTAATTTGAGAACATTTCACAGCCCCAGCAGAGGAGCTCTCAATGGTGAACTCCCTCTGCTTAACAGCAGGATGCAGGTTTTTGACAACCGTCTCTCTTTTCTTTTCATATTATATCCAACAATTTAGAATTTCTTTTCAGCGTGAAAAAAGCATGTGAAACTGCCAGGCAATGGGTTACCACATATTCCTCAGAGCTTCCTAACAAACTGGCTCCAATTTAAAAAAACAACCAGTAAATCTCACTGCACACCCACCATAAAGAAAAAAGGAAGTACAATAAGGGGCAAGAAAAGAGGAAAGCAGTCCTTGTCACTGAAGCACTGTCAAAATGTAGAGGCATGTGTAGGAAGCTCTACTAAGCCCTGATGGCAGTGTCAATGAGAAGTGACTATATACAAAGTAATTAAATTTTAGTATACTCTTAGTACTGGCACGGGAGTTGTAAAGAATGCAATTTAACAATTGCTGTCCTCCTTTATTTACTGAAGTGAATGATATACTGCCTTCCAAAAAAATAATCATGCAAAGCCATTTCAGTACAAGCTATATTTGCATACATTAAACATGGCTAGCATTGCTCTCTAAAAGCAACAGAACATGTCACAGCTTGAATTCACACTGACACACCAAATTTTAAGCACCGAGAAAGAGGAAAGGATACAGAAAGAAAACTATCAACAGCTATAATTTCTGAGATGAAACCTCTGTCTGTTGAAATCTAGAGACAGAACTGGTAAAAGCTGGAAGTTGAGACTGAAAATACATAGATAAGAAACAAAGCACCAGTAAAAAAAATTTGTAAAAAATCCCTGGAGAAATGTAATCACTTGGGGTCTACTGCTCTTAATGAATTAGCATTGAAACTGAACGTTTGTGGGTTTTAAGAATTTTGCTTATGAATATCAACTTACAGCTATCCCAAGAAATTACTATTTCCCCTAAATAAGTACTGTTTAGAACAGTGGAAATAAATAAATGAGAGGCAAATGTAATATATTGTTGCAGTAGAGCAATTTAGCTACCATTTGATACGTTCTCCATTTTCCTCTTACGAAGTCTCAGCAAAGTCTTTTTGCATTGAATCAGACTTCCAAGGAGAACACCACAAATCAATTTTCATTCAGTAGAATCAATCAATCAAAACCTGGCCTTCCTCAAACACCATACATAGTGTCAGGCAGTGTCAAACACTGTATATAATATAGTGGTCATGAGAAGTGTCCTATCACCAGGATTGATTACCCAAGGCTGAATTAGTTTTGCTGGACAAGTTCAGAGAACTTTAACATATCTTCCCTTTGCTGTGACTTGAAGGGAAGGTGCTCTCAAAGCAAGGTGGTAGCAGTACCTCCACATTTGTAACTTAGCAAGAATAACGTTTAATAAAAATTATGGTAAAGAAACCTTTCTTATGCCTGACACAACACATCCAATTCACACAAAGAATAAAGATAATTAAAAGCAAATTTTCATATTAAATCACACCAATCTAGAACTCAGAGACTGTATTTTAAGATTCAGTTATGTGCACTGACCTTTTTCATCTTCCCACTCCCACCAATCACCCTACCCTTCAAGCATGAGATTTAGAGAAGAATGACTCTGAAATTGCCACTTTATTACTGAATGCATTTTCTCCCTGAACTGCATTCAATTATCACTGCTTGTTCTTTTTGGGAAAAAAACCCTACAGATACTGTTTTTACTGAACTGTATTAATTTTTACCATTCCACAAAAAACTAAACAAGGGCATGATGAAGTTCTGATCTCTTCTCAGGCAGGATTACAGACATGTTAACCAGGATAAAAATCAGGCATTTGGCCTACACTGGTTTTGTTACTGATGATCACATAGGTGACCCTGAAAGAACATGTCTAAAGCATTCAATCCTGAGTGTATTGCCATGGTCTGAGTAGGATGCTGTAAGTTTATTTAGTTACAAGTAAAACACAAGCATTTACAAGAGCATTCAGGTTGGAGATACCCATAAAGCCTGTGTGATTTTCTTGTAAAAACCTTAATCCTGTGAAAGGATATGCAATCTGAACACACACCTTGATTGCTGCAGTAACAGAATCATAATAGAGCTCTAGAGAACTACAAAAGTCTTTCACCAACCACTCCAGAGTAAGTTTTTCAGAAAAAAGCCATATTTTTATCTGATTCTTAAAGACAATCTGTTGCCCAATCATTAAGAGCTGACAAGATGCACAGGAAATCTCTGTTGGCAAGCACCTTTCTAGGATAAAAATGAACAGCAAAAAAAACTTTTAAAAGTGAAATGAATGGTGACAAACCTAGAAAAACATGCCTTTATATGGAACATATTATATTCTATCTGTATTATCCATAGAACTATAAAGTCCTAGTGATAGTCTAAGACTCTACCATGTGGTAAAAGACCTTTCCCTTACTTTCCATAGCCTAAAAGATGATGTAGAAACAATTTCAAATAAACCAGAACAACCTGAAGTAATCATCCCTCTGGCACACTTAACCTGAAACAAGTCCAAAGACCCATCTAACAGTACAGCTGTAGTTATTACAGCATAAAAATTATTTCCAATACACTGTCCATAATATCACTACTAATTCTGCAGCAAATAAAGGAGCTACAAGCTTAAACATTAAATCAGAAATGAACATGGAGTATTTTAAAGCATTTTATGTCTAAATCAAGGAGTAAATATAAAAAGAGTACAGTATATAAAAAGCACCAACACTGACATTTTGCCTAAACCTGCTAAAAATATCCCAGTATTGGTACCCAATATAATCTTAACATGGTTTTGCTCCAGAGCAAGCCAAACAGTTGAACATTCAATCAGAAGGATGAACACATCCACTGTGTGCAGAATGGTCTCAGTTTTGAAATGCTGGTAATGCCAAAGTAATGTTTTACTCAGAAGTACCAACAAAAGGTTCATAACACCAGCAGCCACCACACAATGCATTTTCATGTTTTCTTCAGTCCTATGGCAGAGCTTCACAGCCTAAAGCATTTGCTCTGCAGCCCATTTCCATCTGATCCCCTGCTGAAGTAGGAGCCAGGAATCCCACTGCTTCAAACCAGCACACAACACAAACGGCTTAAAAAGCTCTTCACAGCTATGGGATGTACAGCAGGCATCAGAGGATGTGACAGTGCAGCCTGTAACAGCACAGAACCACTGGTCTATACCCAAAATATTATTTGAGGCCTCCCATCCATCCATCAAGAACACAAACAGATTTTTATGCGTTAACAAGATCACATTTGAAGAATGTCTCGGACTGCAATAGTCATTAAATTACCTGCTGCACATATCTGTCAGTGGTTTTCCACATGTAGTAATACTCAATGATGCTAGTCAGCGACTTCCAAGGGAGCTGAAAAACATTTGTTACAAGTTAAAGTGCTTCCAAGAAATTGCAATGTCCACTTCTTGTTAAACTCATTGAAATCAAGTCTAGTTGAGACAAATACTAAAACTTGAATGCATTCAATTACATTAGAATTCAAATGCAAACAAACACATATTGCAATTAATAATACACAACCTTTCCTTATAGTTAACAAGTATGCAGAATTACAGTATCACACATCCAAATCTAAATGTAATTTATTCTGTGTAAGCCATATGGTTAAACAAAATGATCAAAACAGAATGCAGCTTTCATCAGGAAACACAGGGTAATATCTCTATTATAAAGTGTGTCAGATGGAGAATAACATTAGGACTAAAAGAAATCATCTTGACATGATTGTGCTCGAGTCTCATGATAATTTTACTCTTAAAAAATACAAAGGATACCATACTTAGTTCACAGATTTTTTTCATGTCCCATAACAACTCAGCTGCTCATACATTACCACTAGTTTTGCATAAACTCCCACATGCTCTCAACCATTACCAAGAAACAAAAGGATGTGAAGGACAAATGTTACCCTGAGCAACAAGAGTGATAGTGACAATAAATATTTCACAAAACTCTCTGTAAAAACAAGGAACATTTGATAAAGACAATTATTTTGGGTGCCCACGTTCATGAGTAAAGTAAAAATGTATTAACCTAAGTGTAGGGGAGTAAATTAAAGAATCATTTTTAATTATCACCAAATGATCTATTTAACTCCAAAAGGTCTTTCTATAATTTAAATTAGAACGTCTCATCCAAAATTCATGCAATTTTTCTTCATAACTTGGAAACACTACAAATTTGTATGTCATATTTTCTAGAGGCACACATTAATGGAAATATTATCTGCTTTCTAGAAATGAGGGTGATGTTTAGGAGGTTGCAGAAAATACAGGTGTGGAAACTGATCTTTCCAACCTCACTGACCCCACTGGGCAGCTTTCTGCATGTCTTAAGCCAAAGAATAGTTTCCTGCACCTTGAGTTAAATTCCTAAAACACCAGAGGAGCACCTTATCAAAATGCCTCTCCCTGCATGCAGGAGCTCACTAGCTTTTAAGCTGCCTGATTCAGGTTTAGAGTCAAGTGTACCACAGTGTGTGTGACTCCCTGAACATTTGCACTTGATACTAAAGGAGGAGTGTAAGAAATGCATATGCTGATGTCTCAATAAGTAGTAACAGAATGCAGGTTCCTAAAATCCTTCTGCTTTCTCAGGTAAATTATGCTCTGAGAGAAATCTTTCCCCCCAAGAATGCCAATGACAAGAAGATGGTTTTGCTATGAGGTGACACATGAAATGATTCTTGGTCTCCAGGACCACATTCCTCCTGGCACCCAGGTGAAATGCTGTCATCCAAGTACCTGCCATTGTCAATTAGTATATTTCAGCATATCTGTATTTATTTTCCTTGCTGAATACTTATTAGCACGTTCACACTACAAATGTTTGCCATTTCTCTGGAAAATAATCTGTTTTAACTATGGTTGTGACACCAGTATGTTCATTAGCTCAGTAGGCACCTACAATTAAAGGAAGGTAATTAAGATGTTTGGACCAAATAACTGTGATCCTTTTACATTTTGATACAAAACTTGGAAAAGCTGTGACAGACTGAGTATGGAGTACTTGTATTCCATTTACCTATGCACTAAATGCTCTGAACTGCCAGAGCAGCTGTGAACAGCCATAGAATAACACATTGTCATTACCAAATTCTCTTCTTGAAAGAAGTATGCTCATATGCATAGCATTTTTGCAGAAGAAAATTAGCAAAAGCTATCAGCTCTACAAAAACAGAGAGAGGGGAGTTTTAAGTTTCTTTAGTTTCTCCAGGGTAAAAATAGACCAATCCAATCATATCAGCAAGAAAAATTTAGGATTATAAAGCATTCTAAAATGAACATGGCAATTTTAAGGCACGTTTTCATAATTTTCTAAAGCTGGAAAACAGTCACTCCTGCCTTCTATAAACAGTTCCAATTCTTGATTACCAAAGCCTCTCCTGCCATATCTGAGATGTAACAGTTATAAACTTGTGGAAACTGTTGATAATGAAAAACTAAGAATTAACAAGTATAACATCCTTCTCTTACTGTTAGGAAAATAGTTACATTAGAAGAACATAAAATATTAATTCTTTTTCCATTCTACTACCCTGTGATGTGAAATAATTCAAGCACATCAAGTAAATTGAATTAGTTTATAAGGTTTAGCTTGATTAGGATTCACACAGAGTCTTAAAGACAGAAGAACCTCTCCTACAAGAGTCAGTGAGTCAGCAGTTGATGAAAATTATTATTCAAAGGCTAGACTGGTAACTTTATTACAAATGAACATCTCCTATCTATGGAAAAAAGGTAAACTCCTTTACGCCATTTAATCTTGTTTACTAATATTTAGTGTTTGTAACTTAATGCTTGAGCTGCAAATTGAACATCAAAACAGTGTCATTTCACAGTAATTGCTGGAAAAGTAAATGAATCTGCCCTTTACAGAACTATCACGTAAGGGCTGCAATTGCAGCTGCTGTGCCTTGCAAATCTGGGCCAACTGAGAAAAGGCAACTCCTCCGGGATGTAATGACTCAGGCAGGTACCTCATCAGCCTTCTGCTCCAGGAGACTGCTACCAGCCACTCTCTGCCATGCAACGTGACTTTCTTGCCTGCCCTGTGGCACCACTGGGAGACTGCTTAGGCTGGAGTTTAATCTCAGGCACTGCAGACTTTAATTTTATCATTAGACCCGACGTGGAGACTCGAACAAGTTCACACACACACTGTCAGTTCGTTATCTTCTTTGGCCTTGCTCTTACAACACATCTAAGAGTCCTTAAATTTATCACTGGCTTGCCATCCTTCACTGAAGAGAAGGATGATAATAGATAAAATTATTATCATGGAAAATCACTGCTTACATGCTACATATTTATACCTACCTCACCCTGCAGAAACTTTTCACATATCCGTGATCTAAATCTCCAAGGACTACTTTTGATGATTACTTAAAAAGCAAATGTGTGTTTTCAAATCCCTGTACTTTTAGAATGCTACATAGGAAGTGAGAACACAAATTTTACACTAGAGAAATTAAGATATCCCAAGACTACAGAATGATTAACGTAATTGAAAGATTTCAAATTACATAGAATTAAATAAAGACTGTGCACTGTTCTTAGTACCATATAAACTGAGATACAAAATAGATGTTCTTCTAAGAATGTTTTTAAAATGACACTTTTCTAAAGATTAAAAGAAAAAAAATTGCTAAGAATAGATAATATCCTAAATGAAGCTATAATTAATTAGTGCCCCGCATCCATTTGTGCTGCACTCTGACTCATGGTTAAGGTGCCCTCAGTAGGCCATGCAATGAGATCACCAGATCTCTGTGTGCCTCCTGCTCTGGGAGGAGACCATGGGAAAATAGCTGCATTTTGGGAAAGAAGATTTAGAGAGAGAGGGAGAATATCAGGAATCTATCTGAGACAAAATCTGAACATTGTAAACAGCTTCTAGTAGAGTCATTCAAATATCTAACATTTGAATATTACGAATGCCGAAGCAATTCTTGCAGCAAGTTACTACATTGCATCACTTTAATGTAGTAGTAGGAACACAGAAATTACACAGAAAATAAAAGTATTGCATAAATATCAGAGACAAGCCCTCTGCATGCTTGCTCACAAATTGTGTTAGGACACAGCTTATAAACAGCCAATAAAATGTGTTATATGCTTAAGGTGTTTTCAAAAGCCAAATATTATATATTAGGAACCATTTAATTAGAAGACCTAGCTCCTCAACTATTGTACAATTACAAATGAGAACCATTTGTCTGCATGAGAAATAATAAGGAATGTAGTTTACATTAATATTTCTGTTCTAAAATATCTATCAAATATTATTTTTCAATAATATTTTCTTGAACTTAAAAGAGCTGTTTCATCCATGAAGAAACTTTCAACCTTATGTCATGAATGCAGTGAACATTTTCTCCCTGAGGAATCTCAAAATTAAGCATGCAGATATAATACACCTATTAAAATGACAGTTCTTTAGAAAAACAATAGCCTTCCCTTCCCACCTTCACTCAATTACCTGTTCCATTTTAAATCTGTGAAAATGAAGGAAAGACAGCTTAGCTCATTGCCAAGCCTCCTCCCACTGTCCTGCACTCTTATCTTGGAAGGACTTCTACATTTACCATATAGTACTTTTTTTCCCTCTCACAAAGATTATTAATAAACTTCTGCAAAAAAAATACAAAATCTGAGCTCTCAGAGTCAAGCAGAATGAGATTAATGTGAAAATGTTTCAATAAAATTCAGTCTTAAATAATGGAATTTCGTTTGGTTTAAATCTTTAACATTTTCATGAAGCCCAACTTGAACTTGGTAAAACAGAGGAAATCTTTTTTCCTTGAAAGAAAAAGGCTCTCCAAAAAAGGAGGAAAAAAATTTGCAGCAAATTACTAGCAATTCCAGCAGTGTTAGAATCCATTTAATTTCATCACTCTGCATTAGAATTAGCAAATTAAAGGTTTACTGCCCTATAGTCTGATACTTCAGTACCAAAATGATTGTAGTTAGAATATATTTGAAAACATTTCTTTTACTTTTCAGAACTGCCAAAACGTCTAATATGTCAAAATAACTCCCTGTAGTACATTTAAAAACCTATCTGAATATAAATTTCTCTCTGCTAACCATAGCAGGAAACCCCAGCTTTCCAAAAACACCCAGGAGAGACAGCCACGTAGCTGCTAATGAATTTCAGTGGAAATTGTGGAAATGCTCTGCAAAGTTCCTGGACCTTTTTCAGATGTTTGTAAAATCCTTGTAAAAATCCTTACCAGAACGTCTCAGCATGAGAGATCCTACCTGGCATTAAACCACTAAACAGATTATCTTCTGTCACCATCATTCCAAGCAATAGCATTGAACAAGAAGGCATATTGACTTTCAGCCAGATAAAATTTATACTTATGTTAATCACACATACCAGATACATAGATTTCTGCCCTAGCTAAGCCTTCCAAACCTACAGAAATCAGTTATGCTCAACCATGGCAAAACATAGCTACAGGAAAGGGCACTACTTTCATACTTACAAAGTCTTGTCGAATGTCATTGAAGTCCTTGCCATACTTTTCCAAAGCCTCTTCAAATAAACTAGCTTCTGATGCTGACCACTCTTCCATTTCATCTCTACACAAGACAGGCCCTCCCAGTGGCACTAGAACACTGATGGCACTGCTCAGATCATAGTTGTGTTTATGCAGTGTGTCCATTGCGTGAAACTGGCAGGCACAAGGAGACAATAAAGATGTGTTTAAATAGACATTTCAGTTAATGCAAATTCAATACATTATTCTCTAGAAGCCAAGCAGGGAGCCTCAATTAAAACTAAATTTACAAGCTATCTTGATATCATAGTTTTCTGTTGTGGAATATGAGGAAAATAAATGTTTTATTACTTAATCTGGGAAAGGAAATACTTTGATGAAATGTTTACCAAAAATGACATTAATTTCTAGTTCCTGCAAATTACTGGCAAACATTTCTAAAGAAACTCAAGTTGGCAGAAATTGGTTCCAAGAAACCCAATAAAGACAGTGGCATATATTGACTGCGGGGCCATTTTCAATTAACAGAAGCTCTAAATAGTAACTAAACAGCTGCTCAGACATCTATAAGCCCAATATTATCATTGCTGGTGAAGGAAGACATTTATTGTTTTCATTATTATCATACTAAAACAGCAGCAAGATTTTTGTCCCTTGCTAAACCCTGTTGTCACAGACCAGTAAATAAGGTTTCTTTGGCTGATTCCTTTCTGTTTCTGAAAAACAGAAAACAAATGAAAACAATCTTCCCTCTGCAGGTAACCCTGAATGCTCCCTTTGCTAACCCCTGATGGGGAATACGAAAAGTAAACAAATCCGCCCGTCGGGAAAACGAGCAGCACACAAGAAGCATTTCTGACTCAGTGTCCCACAAGACCCCATCAGCACCATACAGCTGTGCTGAAGGAGGTATCACAAGGGCAATAATGTTTGTGACTGTGTCAGTCTCCTTCCTGTGTGTCCCACTACTCTGCTGAGCTCCAAGTGTAGTGTGCAAACCCTCACACAGCCACAAAGCCAGCTATGAGAAAACCTTGCAAGGGAGGAACACTCCTGCATTATGTGTCAGTATAGCAACTCCAGTTGAGATTCTGCATACAAATCTACTGCAAATAATGGATTTTTCTTATCTTTTGATATCTTCTATAAATGACTATTGTCTTTCTCCAGTGTTTACTATAAATCTTTGAGTGCTATCAAGCACAAGATTCCAGAACTGTTCTATCTGCAAGAAGCAATGTCACTATTATCCTGCAATATATCATTTTACTTATGGTTCAAGCCAATTCACCAGCCTGGAGAAAAGCCATTGTTAAAATCAAGTATTCAAATATGAAAATATGTAAACATAATGTCTAAAATCCATCAGCTTTATATTAGAGGACGTACACTGAAATCACTGGTTTATTGCTTACCATTCAGGCAATGAGTAAACCAGGTCTAAAGATTGAACTCTTACAGTAGATGTGTTAGTAAGGATTAAATCATTGTTTAAATTGCAGCCCTCATAGAAAAGCAGTACACACAGGGCATCTTCCAAGCAGCTGCTGAATCCAGATCTATTCACTAATACCAACTTGCTTAAAAATTACAACAGAAGTGAATAAATCAGAATCCTGCTCTTGCTTTATGTCAGTTTTTCATCTATAATAAGCATCTGACTCCATAATGCTTTTTTTGCTATTACTAAAGAAAATATTCATACTGAACTCTATTGGATAAATGCTGTCTTTGCTGAGCTGTCCTGTGACAGAATACCACAGACAAGTTCTTTGATAACAACTCTGCCTTCTACAGGTTTGTCAGCCCTCACCTGCATCAAATTTCCACAGTGCAGTGCAAATTGTGGTAGCAAAAGCAAGAGAAGCCTGAAGGCATTCATAGGGGCTGAGAGAAAAAGTCCTGGAGCATCTTCTTTCTACCTGCTTTACCCTAAGAAGCAGGAGGCTGGGACACCTGGCATTGCCTCTCCCAAACATGAGCCTGAAGGGCAGAGTAAGAACCACCCTTGGCAAAGAACTCTCACCCAAATCATGCTGCCCAACACACAGAGGGGCCAATCTGAGCAAATCTTAGCCACACAGGTAAGAGGCAGCTTCAAGTCCAAATATAAGCAGGCAAAGGAAGAAACTTTCCACCAAAGGCTAAGGAAAGGCTGCATGGAGCTGGAAGACTTGGCATGAGAGGGCATCCTGCAAATCAGCCACACAACACAGCTCCCAAACCAGCTGCAGTTTCAGACTGAACTGCCTCCAACAAAGCACTCAAATTAGAAACTGAGTGTGGATTCTCCAATTCAATCATATTTTAAGTGTGTTTATCTTAGGAGCGACATCTTAGGAAGTCTAATAAAAATTATTAAAAAGAAACCATCCAAACTGCAAAAGGAAAAGACTGTTCATACTTCTCATTTTGAAGAGACATCCAATATCAGACTTGCTCCCTTCAGTAAAATCACATAAGGTCTTCTGAACAAACCCACCACAAGGAGCAAGTGATTCCATCAACCTGCTTTAGTTTAAATGGCTCTCATGGTAAGTACATGCATGTCTCCTAAATTTGTGTCCAAACCTGCACAATGCACCATGAAATATTTAGGAATCTGAAACAGAAGGTCTTCCTAGTCTCTTTCTCATCTTAGAGATCAATTTTCATTATAAAATAAAACACTGCCTTTGAGAAGGCCAGAATTGCAAGTTTTACTTGGTTGTCTCCCAAGTTTTTACCACTGTAAGAGAAGCACATTTATTATCAGCTAAGAAGGTAAACACACTTGGTTTCATGTCTTCAGTAAAGTTTTCTAAAAGCAAGGGGCTTCCTATCTTGTCTCATTACCTACCCTATGTTTCCAAAATAAAGGACTCTGAGAGCAGACCCTCAGTTGTTATTCATCTGCAAGAAATGTATACATTAACCCTGAATTTATCCATGATTGTAATCTAGGCTTTTTTTTTTTTTTTTCAAATATCATTCTGTTTACAGTTATCTCTGATTAAAACTAATTAGGATTAAAACGTAATTAGGAATACTGGAAAGCCACAGGTGTGGCATACAGAAATCCCATTAATAGGCCCTCAGGTGTAAGGATTATCTGCCTTGCATTAAGAAGATAGATAGTATAATTTTCTTTGTGTTATGCACCTAAAACCAAAGTATAAATGAGATACACCTCAAATTCTGCAAATGTCTGTACTAACTTTAACTGCTACTGAAAATATGATCCCAATTAACATGGAAATGTCTGAAAAAGTAACTATTACAATGACAAATATGTCTTTTCTTAACTTAGAAGGAAGTATGTTGCCAAAAAGAAAAAAAAGTAGGGTTTTAAAAAGCTGAGGGGGTAGGAAAATTTGAAGAGACAGACACAATAATTAAGCCTAGGGTGGCTCCTCTGATGCCTCATTATAAGATATGCCTTTCATTAAGCGTAATGGAACTTAATGGATCATTTGCAATGGAGAAATATTAACATGGCACTCAAACAAAGTATCCTTTATTAGCAGCATTGCACACGTACTTTCAAATGAGAAATTATCATAAGGATAAATCCATTCTATTAATCACTGAACACAGTATGCAAATAAAGAAGGGATATGCAATATGTTGAATTTATTAGTAATTCTTAATCCAATAAAAAATTATAAACTGAGAAGTGTTAAAGAACTATTTTGATGAACAAAATTAAGTGTTTAATGTGAACAGAACTGTGTTTCTAAATGTCATATCAGCAATTGTGAAACACAAAATTCATTTTGAGTATTACTGGAAACATTTTGCCCTTGCCTTTACTATACTCTCATAGTCCAGAATAAATCACTTTCCGATTCAATGGCCTTTGAACACACTGCAAAAGTAGTAAATTAAATATTTTTATCATCATAATAATGAATTTATCTTATCTGGAATACAAGAATTGTCCCACTGAATCAGACAACTCATCCATCTAACTAAGCAGTCTCTCACAGGAGCACCAATGAATGTTAGCTAAAATATCCAGGTAAATCTAATCACAGCCTGAGGTCAATTCCCATTTCATTGACCAGCATCTACAAAGCTTCATAATGAGGACATTTAGAAGATCCACCTTTCCTTATTCTCCTCAGTACTAATTGGTGGCCTAGGGTACATAATTTTTCTAACCTTTTTTTAACCTGCTGGTATTGTCCATTCCCACAAAACTTTGTGCAACTGAATTCCAGGGGCTCTCTATTCACTTTATAAGGCACTGCCTCAACTATTTCAAACTGATCTGTTAGTTTTACTGAGTTTCCTCTAATTCTAATACTCCAGTATCTGGTAAATAGCAGGTCTTCCTTTGCCTAAAGTGTGTGATAGTACAAAAATACTTAAAATAATAAAACAACAGTTGATGTCTTTGGAAATCTAAGTCAAACTTGATTCTCTGAAGCAGTAATATTTTTGGTCTCACATAGTGTTCCTGGCATACTTTATTTACTATAGCACACCACCTCATCTCAGCTAGTATGATTATACAGAAACAAACCTGTAATTAATATATTTTTCACTTTCTCTAAAATATGCAGGTGCATACATTAACAGTGAACAGCATACTAAGGAAACATAGGAATTAAAATGTTCTTTAAAAATATGCTTACAAAGTCAGATTGCTTATCCTTTAGAAAATTTGATGACATATACATCCAGTAAGTACAAAGTATTATCCCCACAATTTTCAAGCAGCTTTATTACCACCTACTTTAAATGACACTGTTGTTGAACTGCACCGAATGAATCTCTATACAATGTGAATTATCCATTCTGTGGGTGTGGATGATCCACCACTAAAGCCAAGTGTTGTATGGTGTGATTACAAGGGCAGCACTGAGAAGCTTAGAGAAAACACACAGACTTTCTAACACACACACACCCCTTGTGTGCAGGTATCTAAAGGACAACAGGTGGATGGGGACTTTGGGATACCACCTAGTGTTGAATTCATGGATATACAGAAGCTGTAGGGTGTTTAAGAAGCCACCTACCAGTGTGATGTCTCTGGAAGCAGCAGCTGCACTCATGTGTAAACTGGGCTGCCTGACAGAACTGCTGCAGTCCAAGGCTCGAGCAAAGGTGCCAACCGCACTGCAACAGAGGAACGGGAGCAGCAGTAAATACACAGGAAGATGGAATCTCTTGTATCAGACTATGTCATATCTATAAAGTGTCCTTTTACACATGGAAGTCACATACTGTTACTGTTAAGATTTCAGATCTTTGCTAACAGAGAACAACTTGGTAAAGACAAATCATTAAACGCAGCAAAATCTCTGACCTTCTGGCCCCAAAAGTAACAACGTACAAGTAAGAACAGCAGCTCAGAAACAAAAGGTACTCAGAGAATTTTCATGTACAACCTCTTAATGTATAGATTTTTCAATTAATTATGAAGTCAAAGGTTCTCCACAGTTAGAGGTCTACAATTGGGACTATTGTTTCTAAAATTACAACACTATAATAGTGCTTAAAAATTATCATTCAAATTAAAAAGGAGGTTCACGATGTCCCTGTGAGGAAATTAAAAACATTTCATTCACTTCAGTAGTACATGTCTACTACTTCCATTAGTGAGCCAAAAAAAAGCATATTAGCTTAGTCTAAGGTACCTTCAAAATCCCGGTTTTGTCACAGGTTTTAAGCAATAATGAAATAAATGGATCTCTCAACCTACTTAATAAAAGCATTCCATTATTGAAATGGACATTTTTTCCAAAACTTTACTTTCTTTTCCACTTTTGCTGATAAATTGTACATGGCATCTCTTAGACTGTTCTAAACTGCAAACATTTCTTGGAGATAGAAACCATTGCTTGGCAGTGCATCTATGTATCATGGACAGTGAAGGAAAAGATGCATCGAGAATTCGACTGGGCCCAGCATATCATACAGGAAATGAGCGATGCAGTGACACAGAAGATTATCAATTAACAGATCAGAAGTTTCTCCAGTACCTGAAGTTGTATAATGACTCTTGAGGAGCAATGTGTCACACTGACACCAGAAAAAAGCCATTTGTTGCAGCAGCGACATAAGCCCTTCTAAATTCAAAGGCCCAGTTACGTAACAGATGTAGTGCAGTACAATCCTCTGGTATAGGGACTCAAGCCTCACGCAGCAATTACACCCCACACAACTTACACATGCAGAATTATGCCAATAATGAATGTCCCTGACAGACCAGCACACATTGCTGTTTCCCATAAATCTGATATTCAACATTAAAATAATGTGCACCAAGATTTAAATTCACCCAAGTTATAAATGATCGTGGACAATCTGCTAACAATGGATGTTACTGCAATTTTATCTTGAATCTCAAAAAATTTATTACTGAATGCATGTTTCAGTACTTGCTGCCACAGTCCTACAAGTTAAGATTCAACAGCAGTGATTCAGACCCCTGGTATTAGCTGCTAAGCTTTCTAAAGGCTGTGGAATAAATAAGTGATATTCAAACATTTTTCCACGACCTTTGCTCCCTCTTCGTGGAGATGGCAAATATGAGACAGGAACACACACACACATTCTATTTTCTTTTTTTTTTTAAAGCTTGGCAGTACATAAAACAGCATTTGTCCACAAATCACTCCCAGGAATAAGGGTCTATTGTGAACACATTTCCTGATAGTCAGTCAAGCCCATTCAACATGCTGGCATTGATAAGGGCTGTAGCTAAGCAGTCTTTCCTGCGATCCCTCTGTCTCTGCTGTTCAAACCAGTGAATGTGGCATGACAGCATTTCCCTTCTGCTGCTACCTGCTAGCTTCTTATCTTCCTTTTGCATAGTTAAAATGATTTTCTTTTGACCACATTTCTAAAATAAAGTCTGACTATGCTATGAACATCACAAAGAATGTTCTCACAGTCACTCTCTGGCAGATCAAACTTTTGAGGCTGACTTAAGAGCCCAAGAGTATTTTGTTGCTCAGAATGTAAAGTCAAAATTAAGAGACAATATAAAGCCAGGTTTATTCTGAATAAGTGATAAAGACATAAGAACTGATGCACCAGTGGCCTTGCTTCCAGTGCTGTACTGAGTAGGAGAGGATCCAACAGTCAGAAAAATGCTGTGTGGGAGTTTGGAGTATGTGAGTGTAAAACAAATTAACAATAAATAAAACACATAAAGACAAGATAAAAAATTAAAATGATCGAATAAAAATAATAAAAACCGCATAAAATATAACGGAACAAATATGATAACAATAAGGACAGAACAAATAACTAATACATAATAAAATGCAGGCAGTGTATCATTTGGGGTGTCAATGGGGACAGGACAGAGGATGGGGATGGTACAGGACACAAATTGAAGGGTGTGGAGGTGTGAGGTGTGTGCATATCTGTGGCTGTCTTGAAATCAAATGAACTTCCGGTTCTCCTTTCCATAGAAACTTTTGAAAACCAGTGGATTTCCAAATAAGTGTGGAAATTCTAGAGCATTTGGCTGTTAAATAATAACTAGGCTCAAAACTAAATAGTTTTTGCATAATCTAGCTATGCAATTCAGATCAAAACTCAATATTAATTTTAGAAATCACTAAAATACCTTAATTTTTATGTTTTTTCAATTAACAATACAGATACAAGGAACATACTGAAGCAAAGGTTAAAAACTACCTTTGCAATTTTTCCTTGCATGATTTTTTTCTAATTCCACCATTCAAGAATTGTTTTCGAAAAGGAATAAAATAAATAACTAACCAGTGTCATTTCCAGAAGACACAGTATTGTCTTCATCTACCTAAAATAAAATTCCGTATTAAGCCAACACAAGCTACACAGTCACACCCTAACCACTCATTTTTCTTAACAAACTTTCAATATTAATGTCTTGTTAAGCTTGTAGGATTCAAAGAATAATTGTAAATAGTTCATTGAATATTATTTAATATTTATATTTAATTCAATAATAATAATAAACTGACAACCCAAAAAACTGTGCTCAGCAAGCTACTTACGAATTATTCAACATGTAATTAAAATACTTAAGACTTCAAACAGAAACCACATTTTCCAAAATAAGCTAAATCCCAAAGTCACACAGACAGTGAATTACACAGGTGGCAGAGAGATGGACAAGAAAACAATTGGTATTATCAGCAGGGAGATGACTCTCTGCACAACCTGCATCATCAGCAAGCAGCTATGTAAGAGCTTTAAGGGTTAGACCAACTCATCCAGTGTTACCTTAATTAGGTTTTCCTTGGTTTAATTATCTTAAAGAGCAGAACCAAGAACATTCTCTCAAGGATTTATAACAGATTGCAGCTGACAACCGTACAAACAAAACAAATGGATATAGTCCAGTGCCAGGATCTAAGATCATGGAATAAATCCACAAATTCAGCAAAACTCAACAAGGTCTATGTCCAAAAAATTTGAGAGAGATTGCTGCAGTTGCTATGCTGTGTGCCCTTTACTTAGGCAAAATTTCAGATTAGCTTTTGAACACAGAAAATACATTGCTCCAAATTTCTTACAGCTCAAGTCTAAGGCATTAAAGGAAATAATCATTCAAATTTTTGCATAAGATTAATATTAGTGGTAGCCAAAGAAATTAAGAAGCACCAAACACAAGAGACTGTCCTAACAAACTTCCAAAGGTTTGGTGGCTTGTCAGTAACTAGTTCTGGAAAGGGCTGTTATTTACCAAGGAAAATCAGGAACCACTGCCATTATACATCAGGGTAAAAAGGCCTCTGCTTCTCCCAGTAGCAACAGCAGTCTGGCAGCAAATCAGATCCAGAAAGGTCTGGTTCCAGGCAAGTAACACTCAATTTTCTTCTACCTTGTATTCTTGACAATCCAGCTGAGGCATACACCCTTCTCAGTCTGAGGATGTTTATTCCAAAACTGTTGGCTTTTCTGCCCTGCTTGTCTGTTTCAGTGATACCAGACAAGTAGTGGGTACACACTCTGGCCAAAGCTGTTTGAAGTGAATCTGTGCATACATGAATCTGCAAATCCACAGTTCTCCACAGATACTTGCAAACTAATGAATGAGGTCTGTGCCTCACATCTGAGCTAATTTTTTTGAGGAAGACAATTAAGTGATCTTCAGTGGTTTTCCACATATTTGGAAAGCTTTTTGTTTTCATTCTTTTTACTCCAATGTTCTTCCTCACAGTAAATTGGAAACAGTCCTAAAAGATGACCTCTTAGACTGCTCTGAATTTCACAAACAGCAAATTAAAGGTTTGCTCTTTAAGAGACTGTTGTGATACTTAAAACATTGGAAAGAGGAAATAAAATGTATCTTCAGTGAAGACACATGGAAACACACAAATATTAATTTAAAACTGAAAATACACATGAGATTATTACTACTCAATTTTTCATAACCTGACCTGAAGAACATATTCCAAGTAAAATGATGCTGGTACAAAAGACATTTTCTTTGCATTTCTAAGCAACTACCTGTACAGTGCTATGCTTCATTACCCTCAATTCAGGTATTTACAGCACAAAGAGAGATGGCATGATAAACATGAAAAGTCACCTGCCACTATTCTTCTGATGAAAGACTCTCAGAGTAAGTGTGGCATGATATACAAATGTATGCTACAACCAACCTTCACTTTCATTACTGCATGAATAGAACTGAAACATATGTGAAATCTTTCTTACTCAACAGAAAGAGAACCTGATAGGTAAAAGTAGTTTAAAGCACAGGATGTTACTGAAGGCATCATCTGTATGCAATTTCACAGCCACAGAGGAGGAGATGTACAGCCCCCTAAAAGCAGGTCCATGAAAACTCTGCCACGGAAATTTATTCTTCCTACTGCAATAGATCAAAATTCATTGGAAAAAAAAAAAAAACAAAAACAAAAACAAACAAAAAAGAAATTCAGCTCCAAGTCTGAATTAGTTCTTTTCAAATAAATTTGGATCAAGAAGTATAGTAACAGAAAATGCACAAAGTAATAAACATATACTAGCCAGGCATGACAGACATGCAGAAACAGAGAATTTTTGATATGCCTGGTAAACTTGATGTGAAGATATTTTTCCTCTCTATTGCCAAACCATCTGCCTACCATTAGACACTGTAATTCACCTTGCTAGCAAACATCCAGTTTGGTGAACGCAGCATTGGCATCAAGTTTTTTCACCTTTTTTGCTACATAATTTTATGTTGCAATTCTGCCATTAAATTTAATTACCTCTTTAATGAACTTCAATTCTTTTTACTTCTCACCACCTCCAGAGAATCCAGAAGCATAGTAATTCTGAAGCCTTCAAACCGATGTCTTTTATGTATTTATTTTCATTTATGAGCTTTGGGAATCTTGTCTACTGCCTCTGACTACAATGAATTATTTTACAAGAACAGAGCATTACTGTTTGATCACACCTGTAAATGTTTTTACTTATGGTTCTCAGTTAATGAGTGCATTATTTTACTCAGTATAATGAAAGATACCTTGCCAGTAGAAGCTGCATTGTGTTCATTTCCTCACTGTAAGACAAATTAATGTAACAATCATAGAACATCTCCAAATACGCCAACATTATAACATAGTAACCAACAGAAAATCAATAATCACCATCCTAGGGCAAATGGAAAAGTGAGAACAACACAGGAAGGATCAAGCTTTAATTTAACATGACTAACAAGTAATTTTCCATTCCTCTATGATTTTACATCAAAAAATAAGCAGGCATTCAAATGAAGAGAAATATGTCAGATAGAGGTATGTAATGCCATTTTAATGTCATAGAAATCAAAGTGCAAAATTTTAAGGTAGAGATGTAATGCTTCAAGGCTCTTTTAATTAGATTTCAAAACTCTGGTTTAGTTGAAAATAAGCTGGGACCACAAATGTCTGTAAACCAGCTTCATTTAGAGACATATTCCTTCCAGAAGACTATGTCAGTAATACAGTTAATTGAAGCAGAATAAAAGAACTAAATTCTTAATGGTTTCACTGAATCATGAAGTACATAAACAGAACTAGAATGTACAAAAAATGTATCATGCAATGAATTATAGACCAAATTAGCAGATAGAAAGAAAATTTTTAAAAAAAAAAAAAAGGTCATTTCTTGAGCTCACAGCATCTGTCCAGAATAAAGCCCACAGCCCCTACTGCATTTGAGACTGGGCAGGATAATTTTTGACTCTGACACCACCAAAAAAAAAGACAGGACTATTAGGTTATACAGACAAAAGGAAACCTTTTATTTCCTAAGACTGTGCAATTTGGAACAGAATTAGAAAAAGAACAGAAGAACTGGCAATGAAATTAAGTACTCCTTGTATATTAGAAATGATAAGAGACTAATGACTGGAGGAAATGGGGTGTATCTGTATCAGTTCAAATCAGGAACAGAATTTCAGAGTCCCTGTCCCCACCATTTTTATTTACTGCTTTTTAACCAACAACAAGAAGTATCTCATAGAATCTGAACTGTGTTCCTGTTAAAAGTAGTTCCACATACTCAGATATTTATTTAGTCCACAGGACCCAACTAGAGTTATGACCAAAAATAAAACTGCTCAAAATGTGCAGTGTGGACACTAGGCCCTCAGCACCAAATATTTCCATTCTACACATCCATTTCTAGTGTACTGAACTATCTGCTGATGTGGACAGACCTAAACTGCTGTTGCAGCTCCTCAGACTCCTGTCCTTTGAAGCTGGTAGACACAGAAGAAATGTGGCCAATAAATAGGTCAGAAGAAAAACTAGTTGATGAAGTTGTATCTTATTAGAATGTGGTAAAACATGCTGTTGGATTTTCATTGCCACAGCACAAACATTGCCCAAAAGACAACCCAAACCCAGAATACATTAGTCTGATGCCTCAAGCTTCTCCTAAGAGATGCTTTTGCTAGTCCAAGCAAGAGTCCTTACCCAAATTACGCTTCAGTAGCAGCAATAAGGGACTTTCAAATTTGTATGTCAGGCAAGACTACTTGGGGAAGCCAAGCTTATGAATCCTTCTGCTTTCTTCAAACTCTCCACCAATTCTTCAGCATAGTTACCTCTAATTCCAGGACATGATAGGCATATTCTTCTACCATTCTATCCAGGAAATTATGGAATACTAGGGCTTAGTGAGGGTCCCAGACTGAGCAGGCATATAAATCTAGGAAAAAAAGGCCTCTCATTCCTGAGATAGTAAACACACCCTGTAAGACTTGGGACAGCTCTATTCCAAGGTAAAAATATAAATATACTTGTAAATGGGCAACACAAATAAAAAGAGTATTTCAATATCTTCTAAAAAGCAACAAACCTCTTGTGTGATTGAAAAAGCTAAAGCATTTAAGGACAAAAGGAACTCTTCTTTCAATCAGATCAGACTGAAAAAAAATTAGAAGAAATACTCAATTCCTTCGATGCAGCATCTAAAAAGGATCCCTTGAAAATGCTTTTAAAATGTCAAACACAATAGCAATACACATACCTAACGAAAATCACACCTGGGAAGGTATTTAAGAAAAAATTATTGTCATATTTTCAAATTTGCAGAACTAAACAAAACCAGAGAAAGACCATTCCAACTGGAAATCCAGCAGGCACAGCCAATGCCTAGTGAACCACAGTTAGGCCACAGCAGAGCGTCTGCAACCACTGTTCACCAGATCATAACACCAGCTCTCCACTGTTACTTAAGCAGCTTTTAATTGTCCTATATAATGGCCCAGTATAAATCCTGCAAGCACTCAACACACTGAATTGAAAGCTGCCACCAAATCATCACAGAACTATTTTTCCAGAAATTCATAAAAATCTGTTTCAGAAGCCACGAGTGCAACAGAAATGCCATCCTGCATCCTGTGAACACACCTATATAGGAGCTTGGAAACCCCTTCTGTCAGCTGAAAAGCAACTTCCAAAGATGAATGGAGTTGTGTGCAAAAACATCCACAAAGCTGCACCTGAGTAACACCAGATGATTCCAGATGTCCACCTGAGTACCACAAGACCTTGGATAGTTACAATTAATCAGCCATGATCCACCAGAACAGAAACCATCTTCACAGAAATGCATCAACTTTAAAAAAAATGCAGCCTTGGTGAGGGCACAGCACTGCAAAGGAATGGTCTTAACTGAAGAGAGAAGCATATTCTTCTTTATGTATTTAAATATTCTCTGTTACTTCCCAGCAGGCTGCTTACTGCTACACTCCCCTGGGAACATTTCTGGCTCCACAGAATACTACTTCAGCTCCCCAGAGTGGCTGAAAAATAGTGAGTAGAGGAATTTAAAAGCAATGAATGAACTATTCCAAAAATTCACTATCTTCATGCAGATTTTTTTTTGGGGCACACCATAATTGCCTGGCCATACACCTCCAGGTATTATATTGCTGGTGAAAAAGTAGTTCAGATTTCTGTGGAACATCTACCAGATCCTGTGACTTTCTGAACACCTGTTAACACTTAAACCCCTCTGTCTTGCTTGAAAATTCAACAAGGGCAAACAAAGAAAATTTAATACTGTATAGAAAGGATACAACACTCCATGTGGGAGAGTAAGAAAAAACCAAGTGGATCAGCACCCAAACTGTGAATGAGTAAATCAGCATCCCATATCTCTACACATATAAGCTGGAAAATATAAAGCATCTTTTTTTTTTCCATCCTGAATTTTTTGTTCAAAAGTGAGAAAGAAAAAAATCTTAAAACTAGAAACCATGTAAAAGGATTATTTGCCCAAGAAGATTTGAGATTACACTCTAAAAGCAGGTTACAGAAAATACAGGACTCATTCAGGATAAAATCCACATGTGAACTGTGTTCTCTGTTATCATTAGAACAGTACCTTTCTAAGTATGAATTAGAGGACAGACAAAACCTGCTGTATCCTATGAATGCAGAATTGTCCTTCAGTAAGAAGCCTACAAATTTTTGAAGGTTTTTTTTTAAGTAGAGAAATAATTTTTAAAGGTATTTCTTAATTCAAAACACTTTGATATTCCCTTCACAAATCTGCATAATCATGTTAATTTATAAAATTGAACCTGAATTTTTTCACTAATGAAATGCATGACTTTAAAACTTTATTTCAATATTCATCCAAAATAACTGCACTGTACATTATTCAGCTTACAGGCATACATGGCAAGTTCTGTACCCATTTCATTTGTTAACATTTTCTTTATTTCTACTCTTAACTTCTATTTTACATTATGAAATTCCAAGTACTGTAACACAAGAATGAATTATTATTAGCTGAAATCATTTACTGTGAGGGGAAAGCAAATTAATATCTATATTCAAAGTATCAGATTCTACTATAATCTGAAATACAGGTGCATGATTCCAAGACTCACTTTCTTTTTCTCTCTCCTGTATTGGTAGCTTCAATAAATATACCAAAGGTCGTGGTCTGATTTTCTCTTTTAGCTAACTGTGGGAAAGAGAAGGGCTCACAAAGTGGTAAACAGGATGAGAAACATGATATAGGGGAATAAATAGTCAGTAGAAAAAGGAAAAGGATTTTTTTATGAGAGGATTTTAATCTTACCGTGCTACAACTAAAAACTGGTCAATCTGACGGTCAGTAAGGGGGCTATCTGGATCCCATACTTTTACTTCCAGCTTTGCCTGTTCTCTGTCATCTAATTCTCCTGTCAAAAGGTAGATGGGACAAAACACTTATTACTCACAATGTTTTCCTTTGTGTAGTTCTTGCACTATGTTTAAAAGAGACATTGTACATTTTTCAACATATACACATACACACATGGAATACTTAACAATCAGCAGTTATCCAGTTAAATTCCATAAAGCAGCATCACCAAAATAAACACCTTCCCTTAACATCAGCATTTCAATTTAAGGAGACATTCTTAGGAGGCATAATATCGATGAAACTTAATAAAATGTTATTATAAAGTTGAAACCATAACCTACGTAACCAGTGGTTTCTTTAAATTGTTTGTATACTATATCAAAGTTAGTTTCACTTAAGCCACACTAAAATTAATTTTACACTTAACCAGCTTTAGCAATTAAATTCTATCCAATTTGTATTCCATGTCCCCAAAAAAGACATCATTATTCAAAAATGCTGTCTACTGTATTTAAGCATTTTTTTAACTCTTCAGCCACTACATTATCTGTATTGTTAATAAAAATCATATTATTAAAATTGCTGTGTACATTGACTAGTTCTATCCTCTTAGAAATTAATATATAAGGCTGCATATACTACATCATCATTTCCCAACTTCATTTGGCTGAACAGAACAATTTGTGTACACACACATAACTGAAACAATGGGGGTGGTTTCCAGAATTCAATTTGCCCTGAATTCATTGTTACAAGAGTGTGGCATTTGTACTGCAATGGAAGAACAAAGAAGTGCAAATCTGGGACAAGGATTCACATTCATAAGAAAGCCTTGATCTTGTCTTGCCTACTACACCAATAACTTCTCCTGTAAAATAAGAAACACTTCAGAGGCTGATGGAGGAAGCACCACATATGCTACCAGTATGAGAAGATTTACCTGTGGGATGTAGCCAACACATTTTTGGCCACAAGAGATGACAACAGTAAAGTCAGAATCATTGTCTTTCCCTGCAGTTTTAGAATAGGAGTGTGTTCTTCCCTCAGCAAACATGTGAAAATCACTAATGTTTAGCTGGTTGCCAATACTTGCCTGTGACTTTTACAAGCTACTACAAGAATGCAAACCTGTTGTCAGATACAGCCATTCACTCCCTTTGAAAATCTAGGCTGTGTAGGTACCTCTGTGGCCACAGAGAAGATCACTTGAGTCTGTGCTATTTTTTATGGCTTAATGAAAACAGCCAGTCTAAACATTCACAGTACCAGCAAGGCATGAAATAACCTGTACACTGAAGAGTCAGGAAGCAGACTGCAAACCAAGCATGGATCTTCTGAAATCACATCATATATGGTGAGTTCTCTAGCACATTGCTTCTGGAAGGAATTTAAAATGTGGAATATATTTATGCCTAGCAAACATACAAGTTAGAACTGCACCATGCTGTCTGGCTAATGTTTCAGGAATAAATTTCACAGTCACATTCTCAGAAAAACATAGTAAATTACTTTCTTCCAGTACACAGGCAATAAGGAATTGGCTGCCTAATAGGACTTCAGCTTCTGTTCAAGCTAATTCACATCCAGTACAGGAGACAAATTGTTAATTTCTGGCATCTTGGAAAGGACTTTAGGTCTATAAACTTATTCTATCGATTGCACACCTGTCAATACATTCATTTCTTCCATCTGTGACAGATACATTGTGGGTGATGTTCCACATTTTATAAATAGTCTCTCAGTACTTCATTTCAATCTGTTAATATATAGTTTTTTAATATATTTAATGCTAGTTAACCATTTCAGAACATCATATTCCGGAGATCATAACATTACTCAGGTAACTTATACTCCTCACAAAGGGAAAAACATCATACAAACACAGCACCAGTATTCAGTCAAAACATGTCACTCTCCTGAATCAAGCATGCAAAAAGAATAAAAAAATTGCTATCAATTATTCTTCAATTAGAGGTAATTAATTGCTACTATAAAGTGTTGTAACTCTTGATAAAGGTGAATCTGAAATATTGCCAAGCAGTATTTTGTAATGGCACTAGACATACATAGGATACAAGCAATGGAATATCTATACCAAAATAATCTAAACACATATAGTAATTGCACTATTAAATATCACTGCAACAATGGTTTCCAGAAAATAAGTGGTGTCTGCCAAACTGCACTTTAAAAAGCTACTCAATTCCCAATTTTCCACTTAGATGGCAGGATATAATCCCTTAAAGAGGGAAAGTAACCTAAACAGACCAAACCATGGAGGCAGTCAAGAAGTGCTGTAGAAATCTTTGAAAAGTTCATTTCAGGAATAAGTATTTTGTTAACTTCCCTTTGCATGTTCTGAAAGCATCAGCATAGGAGGATCACATAAGATAAACAGGTCTTTCAAAATAATAATTATCAACCCTCTGTGTTTTACTTGAGCTGATGATCCTCAGCTGATCATGCCTGTACCACATCCTATAGGATTTTTAACATAGCAAACCACTTGAAGATGCAATTTCTCTGTTAGCACATGAGCATTTTTCTTCTACGTGGCTGAATTTGACACTGAAGTATATGGCACTCAAACTGAACAGATGATAAAAGTTGTCATAGTATTAACTCATTATATTGCAAAGCTCAGGTCACAAAGGAATGGGGGAGTTTTACTTTCACCATTTTCAATAGATCTGAGAAGTTCAGTTTGAAAAGTGTCACCTTCCCTTAGCACCAGCAGCATACCAGCTTCTCAGAAGTGCTAGGCAATTTTTTTGAATAGCTACTATGACATATCAGTATATCAAATTTATTCTAATCACTGCTTATAATTTTATTATAGCCAGTCTAATCCTGATGACTAATTTTATTAGAAAACATTAGGATGGTCAGAAACATCTGGTTTACTCTTCATCAATCACTCAATTCCTTATTTCTCAAGGCTGTGTTCTAATAAAAAGTTAGATTTTTCTTTTATAAAAAAGTAAAAATATTTTGTATTTCAGTTAGTCATTTTAAACAAATGAAAGCATGATATGCCACTCTAAAAAAAGGAAGAAAAAATTTATAAAACAAAAGTAAATCAAATGCATTTAAGATGAGGTTCAAGAAATTAAAGATCTACTTAGTCTTTTAGATTTCATTTCCTGCAGATAAATACCCCAGATGTAACTAGTACATCAGATTCAGCATCATTCTATGTTCTTGTATCCAACTAAAAGAAAATAACTTCCAACATAAACTATAAACAGCTTCTTAGAATGAAATTCTTTGAATTTAATAAATACATAACAATACTGCAACATAATAAGCTATTAAGAAACTGAAATATGAATCTATAAATTAGGTTTCATTTAAAAAATGCTTCTCAATGAAACAATACAAATTCAACTTTTAATGACAAACTGTTGATGAGGTATCTGATTTTAAAGGGACTTGTGACATATAAAGTCTTATTTTTGTATTTTGCACGATTTGCACTACTTTTCAAAACACTTTTTTATTCTCCTTCTCAAAAAGTAATTCAGCTGTCAATTCAATCCAAGCATGCAAACTAAACATCTGCAGTGCTCAGCTTTCTGAACAAATCCACCTTTCAGGATTTGCAAAACAGAGGAACCAGCTGCTGGATCCTTATCCATGGGGCAGAAAATCTGTAGCTGTGGGGTTTTACTCATAGTAAGGCAGTGGATGTATCCATGGACAGACTGGACACCAGACCAAGAGTTTCAACCACAGAATTCCTCCTAGCAAGCAAATTCATTTATTCCTACAACCTCCTGAAATCAGCCAGTTTTGATGAGTGTGTTAACTCTCAGACTCAGCAGACATCTAAGGAGATACACATGAGGGCATTTGTAAAGGCTCATATTCTTAATGCTTAGCATATAGCAAGTCAATTCTATGTCTTCATCTCTGTGTATCACTTTTGTACTTGTGAAAGAGGAATATCTCTTAGCCAACACTGCAAGGATGTGGAAGAGAAGTGCTTGTTGGTTCTTATCCTCCCCTAGATGAGTTCAACATGCAACACAACGAAATTTCTTTCACTGAAATATAGATTGAGCAGATAAAGCATTTAGAAGGTTTTTGCCTGAACTCTTTGGGAGTACACAATCTGCAGGTAATCCTAAATGGTTTTTTGAACCATTTTGAATATCAGTGAAAATGAGAATCAGTTCATGAACCACATTCTCATGCTGCTATTTAGACAGTCTGCAAACATTTTCTCTAACTCGCAGAGGAGAAAAATAGAATCACATTTTCTTGCACTGTCTATGACCAAAGTTCCAGACATTAAGCCTGTCTATCTAATGTAAAATCTGAGCTTTCTCCTTGGATGAAAAGTACATTAGTTCCTCATTAAAACAGTCAGCATATTAATCCTACATAAAATTCTTATTACTCATTTTTATTTCATTTTTTTATCACTTGCAATCCTCACCAGTACAGATAATCAAATAAATCCAGGAGAAAAGTTCAAAAATTTACAAACCTATCTCTTCAAAAAATATAATGGAGTTATGTGCAAACAACTTCTCTGATCAAAGTAGCATGGAAAGCTTAGATGAAAAGTGTAGGCAATAGAAAAAGTATTTGTTTACCTTTCAATTCCAAAACACTCACCTCTGCCTTAGCTTGCCTGACAGAGATAGATTCAGATTTCAATTATTCAGATAAGGAGTTATATGTTTACACAAACCTCATGGTAAAGATTTATGAATGTAAGACATGTATAAGGACTAGAAATGAAAACCAGGCTACATAGTGAGACTATAAATGAAAGATATCATCTGATAAAAGTCTGCCGCTTGTCTACAAGCATTTAAACTGCTACTGGGCATTTTTAAAGCAAATAAAACATGCATAGTCCAATCATCACCTATTTTCTAGAACTTGAGTTTATAAAAACATTTAATCATTCTTCACTTGAAAAATCCCTTTTGAAATAGAACTGCCTCTTATGACCTTAAAGTTTTCTGTGTTCAGCTTTACTGTACTTACAATTCAATCACTGATGATCAAAAGACAAGAGCTCACAAAACATTCAAAACAGCTTTAACTCATCATGTTCTCAATCCCTAGAAATTAACAGCAAGAATTATACTTGAGCTCAGAATAAACTGAACTGCAACCACGCATTAATGATCAACTGTCACATAATGCTGCATCAAGAATGGCTGGAAGAAAGGAACAAATGAGGCTGCCTCTTTCTCAAAACCCTGCAGAACTGTTTTCAATTTTTTCTGAAACTCCTGACATAACAACACATGAGGTAATAGAGTTCTCAAGAAAGCATGGTGAAAATGATTCTGAATGTAAATAACAATAGTATGTACTGTACTATATATGAATATTAATAGTATTTAAAACACTTGCTTTTGAAAAAGGGATACCACAATGTAGAGAGATTGTATTCTCAAAAAAAACCCCAAAAAAACCCAAAAAAAAAAAAAAAAAAACAAAACAAAAAAAAATAAAAAAAAAAAAAAAAAAAAAAACCAAACAAAAAATAATCAAAGAAAACAAAACGAAAAGCAACACCCAAACCAAACCCTGACTAAATTAAAATGAAATCTGTGGTCCTGCAGTTTTGGATTGGTTCGTTTTTTTAAAAAACCTTAATGTTAAAAATATGCAAATTCCCTGTGACTTAAGCATTCTAAAGAGAAATAAGACTTTTCATGTGAATAAATGTAAACAAAGCAATTTAGAGAAGAACTTTTTGTTTAGGATGAAAGATATTTTGACTTATTGAAATGTAAAAAACTACATTTCGTCTGCATCTGCTATTTGTTTTTCATCATCTACAGAATAAACCTAGAAGAAAAATCAGACTTGCAGTAAAACAGCAAAGAAACAAAAATCTGAACTTACAATGAGTCCTTTTATGCAAAGTTACTGAGGAAGAAAATATCAGCAAAGTCAATTAAGACGTTGCTGCTTGAAAAGTGACCTGAGTGCTCACGGAGATAATAAGCACATGCACAGCACACAATAAATAACTGTACCCTTCGTAAGGCTGACTACCTGACAGAACTCATTTAGTATTTGAACAATCTCAGCCAAGGCTCTACAGCTATTATTAGCAACCAAATCTTTCTGACAGCAATCATGCACAACCTGCCACGCCAACAACGCAGCACAGACCATTCATTATGCGCTGCAACCAGAGGGCCAAAATAAGATGGATACTTTAACCATTTCCTTCAAGTGGCAGAAAAATAGGAGGTTTATAACAAACAGAACACTGATAACAGAAAGTCTCCTCAAGGAGCTAAAGACAGCAGGGTATTGTGGCTCTTTTTTCACAAAGACCAAAACTTCAACTGCCTTTACCTTAAGCATAAATCAAACTTGAGAAAGGCAGACATGCCTTTACACTTCTGGACAGGGATAAAAAACCACAACCAATCAATGAACAAGAAACCAAACAACAATAGAAAAAAAGCCACTCCAACTCTCCCCAAGCAGGACAACATGCATGCCTCACCTCAACTGTTAAACAGCTTTTATAAAATATAATTGATAAACAGCACAATTTCCAACTCTTCTATTTTATCCTCACTGTTAACATAGAAGTTGTGAACGATCTGAGAAGTGAAGCTCAGACATTTCTATGACATGTTTGGTCTGCTTGATCGAAATTATACATGCACTTAATACCTCAACAAATTGGACCAGAGGGGAGGAAGTATTTTTAAATAACATCACTGAAAACACTATGGTTTATAATGCAAAGCTTCAAATACCTAATTGAGCTTCTGCAGTACATGTGGCCACAGCCCAAAACTACAGATTTTCCTTGCAAATGCATGATTAGACAGAAGCTAAGTCTTTCCTGAAAACAGGCATCAAGAGGCCATTTACATGTGTTTTGTTTAATTTCAAGTAAAACTGATAAAATTGTATAAACATGTATTTAATTGCCCAGCATGAAAATCACTAACTCTGCTCCCTAGAAGGAAGATTGGCAAAAGTGTTGTAAAGGATATTATAATCCTATTAAAATTTGACATGAACAACATTGTAAAGTGTGTTTTACTGTTTTTGATAATCAAGCATTTGGCAGTTAATTATGCAAAATTTACTGTAGAAGCTTAATAACAAATACAAAAAAAATCTTCAAATCTGACATGGGACTACCATGTTTAAATTGTCTAACCCTCAAGAAATAGCTCCTACTTTTAGAAGGTATTATAGAAAAAAAATTCATGTTAACTCAAAGTCAAAAGTGCAACCAACAGAAACCCCATCTGAGAACAAAATATATTTGAGCATATATAACAAGGAATTTTATTATTTGTTGAGATTCATCTCATCTAAATATTTGATCTCTTTTAGATATCCATTTTCAGCTGAGATGAATCAAGTCTTGGCAACATCCTTCTATTTTGACCAAAAAGGTAAGACTTACTGGGTTAGCACCATCACACCTGTTATGTCTGGTGTTCTATTGCAGCTTCCACAAATAGAACTCCTAAATCTGCCTGTTATAGCTTTTGTTCCATCCATTCCTTCTGAAAAATCCCTTGAAATAGAAAGCCACCATCTTATTACAGTTGAACCAAGATTCCAACCAATATTTTGAAGTTATCATTTATTTTGCCACTAACAGATTTTCTGTCAAATATAAAATTTCAATGTATTTCACACTGAACTTGGTGAAATCAATTTCCACAAGGTTCCTAGACATCTAGAAGCAAACCTGAGTTAGGCATAACCATCTCCCTTTGTAATTGCCCCTAAAGGTATTTTTTATTTCAGACTTCAAGCTTTTCTTTCTGTTCCCTGGATCCCATGAGGTCATCTTGAATTGACAGGAAATCTGGTTTTAGACACTGCCTGTGACCTCCCAAATTGCTGTATGTAGGACAAGGGAGGTATGCAAGTGAGTAGACATACTAGTTCCTCAACCCCATCCAAAAATAACTTGATGGTTGACAGCTTTTTCCACGAAAATCTTTCCCTCACATACTGCTCATCGAAGAGTCTAAAGGTGCTGCTGTTGTCACCTTCTGTGTGTGCACAAGAAAAGCAGCTCTTCCTTTAATCACACCTAAACAACCGGGTTTACACCAAATCCACTAATTTATTCTTGTAACAGCAGTTTGTTTCACTCACAAAGGAAACACTAGTATGGCCTCCAAATCACCAGCCCTCGTGATTTTTTAAAGCCAGTAAAGACAAAAGGTTAGATAGATAACATGTGGGAAGCACTGAACTTGGG
>VZRX01024202.1:3908-39253 GCA_013398075.1 Notiomystis cincta | reverse complement strand
GAGGAGAGGAGAGGAGAGGATTTTCAAAAATCAAAATTAGTTCTTGTTAAAATAAGTCAAAACAAAAGTCAGTTATCATATACCAGCATTTCCTTCCTGTGACTTTTTAACTTACTGACTACATCCCTACCACAGCCCTTTTGATTAGAGAACTTGGATTCAGTCTGTAAAGGCAGGGGAGAAATGTCACATTTCACTAATGAGTGACTGCATATGCAGACACCATATGAACAGAGAGGTATCAACAACCAAAATCCTTGCATTTTGTTAGCATTTGAGTATATATGTAAAGTTGAAAACCAATATTCTTTTTATGTTTTTTCACTTTGTGCTTAGGGTTTGCAGGTGTGGAAAAAAAAATGGATCTATAAATAAACTGCAAAAAATTCTTTACATTCATTTCTGAGTTGGACAAGAGTGTTGCAGAGGAAAAATGGCTGCTGTTCATGCCAGACAGGGCACTGTACACTTGTATATACAATGCATGCCTGGAAAACACGGCCAAGCTAATTTAGGTACTGGAAGCAACATAAGAGTGTTAGTGCCACCAGCACCATCAAGGTGAATTTGCTCCCAGGTGTCTGCACCTCGCTCAGGTACCTCCCCAGAGCGCTCCAGTAGCTGCACTGCACAGACACACACCCCCTCCTGCGACACGCTGCGAGGTGTCTGAGAAGCTGAGCTGGTAAGGAGATGCGATGCTGCAAGAGGAGAGATTGAGAGACAGTCGAGAAAGGCTCTGATACATTCGAGGCAACATCACGTACGTGTGAGCACCATGTGTGAACCTGATACGTGTCAGGCAGCATCACGTAAGTAGCAGTGGGTATATGTGCCTAAGGATTTTTCAATAAAGAGCCAAATATATCCACCTCTCCTGGTCACCCCACACCGAGCTCCCACTCCAGATCTCGGAAACAGCAGCAGTTCAGGAGGGCAGGACCTCCAATGCTGCTGCACAGTAAAAGGAAAGGATCTGAGAGAGCAGCAACAATCATGAGGGAAACGAGGATCGAAGCGAGGGAAGGCACTTGTATTTGTGCTTGGTTTCCTAAGAGCTGTGTATGTTTGTGGCATTATGTCCCTTGAAAGCATGTGTTGGAAAGGAGTGACAGCAGTTGGCTGATCCCCACGGGAGAGGGGAGTGGGGTGCTGCAAAAGGCAGACCTGCTGGAGCTCTGCACTCCCAGGCAGAAATCCACGGGAGGCTACAGGGAAGTGAGAAATCACCCCGACAACACATTTCACCTGGCAGTCCAACATTGTTTATCAGCATAATAAAAAGTGCCAATACTTACCACCTGTCTAAAATACGCAGTAATAATAAACAGAGTTACAGGGCATATTATGGTCAATGATGAGATATTAATTTATAGCCCTGGAAGGAGAGAAGGAAGGCAGAGTCTACAGTGCCTTATGGGGGCAAAGCTTGCTGGGGATGAGGCCAAGGCCTTTTCTTCTCTGATGAGAATGAATGGAAGATTGCATTGAGATTTTTTTTTTTTGTGTGTGTGTGTGTCCTTTTATCTAGTCTTAAAATAATATCCCTGCTAATATGATCAAGTTACAGAAATAAACAGCCAGGATATTACCTTTCCATTCCTGTGTCAGCTGGTAATATCTGTGCGAGAGCATGTGTTGATTTTGTACAGAATTAAAGAGAAATTAATCCAGGCATGTGTATAGGGGGAGGTCAGGGCTCCCTGGGGCCAGGATGGTGGGGGATCCCCACGGGGGTCTGTCAGGATGGGTCCTGGCAGCCAGGACCCATCTTACTCCCCATATAGATACTGAGAAGCCAGGGACATCAGGGCAGTCCCAGCCCTGGGCACCAGGCTCTGAACTAGAGCTTTTGTGGGGTGTTTTTTTTCTTCTTACTTTGGGCTGTTTTCCCCATGGAGAGTGAGAAGCCATCCATGGGCTGCCATTGCCACCAGCATCATATGCCCAGCAAAGGAAGAGAGGTCTCAGGATGCACAGAGCTCTGCCAGTGCTGCTTTAAACCTCAGTAAAACCTCATTATTTCCAGTGCAAATTTGGATGTGCAGACTCTCTGCCAAGCAAAAACATATAAATTCTCTGGACATGGAAGGATTTTTACCTAGAAAGTCCAGAGTCATCTTCCACCCATGTATAAGAGCTTTGTGAGTATCCCAGCATGACAAAAATTGCAAGTGGTTGTTATAAGCGTTGTATTTAAATAGATTTATTCTATTTCTTAATTTGGAAAAGCAACAACTATCTTCCAGGGCAGGGTTTCACTTTTTTATCCCTGGAGTTTATACAGAAACTTGCTGTGGTCAATCAGGCCACCCATGTAGAACATAACCTCACAAACATTGCTGATTAGCTGCTTAATACAAAGAACTTATGTTGTGTTTTGCCTTTAGGTTAACATCACCTGCAAAAACATTAGCATTTGAAAAGACCAGAGTATGTATAGAATGGTAAGGGCTGACCCTGAGTCACTCAACAGCTGCATGTTTTTATATATTATGGTACCGGTTTAGAACATAGATAGCTGGGAAATTTTGGGGGGAAAAAACCCTTATATTTTGCAACAAAATTTCAATTAGCTCAAGTTTAATTTAAAGTCATGGCTATCAAAGGGGTTCACTATTTTCCAGGAAATTATATGACTTGAGCACATCTTAGGAAATAACTGTAAGTTTAACTCAAATAACTGTAAATTTGACTTAATCCTACCACATCAATAGCTTCCTACAGGTAGCCCTCAACCTATAACTTTAGACCTGCAGTGAAATGGGTAGGTAGCCCAATAGAAATGTGGTTATGTACAGCAGCAAGCCAGTGCTCCCTTGCTTATGTGTGGGGCCATCTAGGATCAGACTGGGGTTTCATTCCACTGAGGTTTCATTTGATTGTCGTGCAGCACAGCTGGGAGAGGGAGGCACATGGAGGAGCACACCTTGCTCTGGCTTGTGCCCTCCTGTTGGAAGGTGAAGATGGACTCCAAGTGCTCATGTACAGGAAGGAAAAAGGAAAAAAGAAGGGCCAAGTGAAAAGCCCCCATCCTTGGGCTGCTTGCAGGGTGAGCAGAGAGGACAGCTACAGCATTTAGAGAAGTGGCGAGTGCCTTAAAGCCTGGCTCAAGCTCTTTGCCACGTGTTCCCAGGGTTAAGCAGATTAATGGTCAGGTTTCTAGCCATGTTTTGGCTAACTCAAACTCATTCATGCATAGATTTTAGTAGAATAAACAAATCCTAGCAGTCATGTTAAATACAACTTGTATTCAAATACCTGTGGCCTGATAAAAATCCTTCTGCGGTGAACAATAATTAGGACATTATAATACAACTGCAAATCCCAGAAGAGAGAAACACTGGGATGGTGCTATTTAAATGTAAATACAAATTTTGCTAATGGTCTTGCAGAAAGAGTGGGAGCTTCATTCAGCTTTTGGGTCAGAAGTGTTTTACTACAAAGAACACTAGAGAGCAAAGATGCATGAAAACAATTTTCCTGTCTGATTATTTGGGGCAGGGATTAGACTCATTCATTGCTTCCCTGTACATTTGCTCCATCTTTCTGTAGCATAATACATAGTGTCACTCTTGGAAATGAAATAAAGTCTCACATACTGGTGAATTTGAGAGCAAACGAGTTCTAGAAATCCCACTTGGAAATTTTCTTGGCATGCCATGTGAAGTCAAATGCAANTCTCTCTCTCTCACACACACACTCCCCACACTGCCACACTGGTGTGTGCATGCATCTCTCCAGCTGTGTCCTGGAGGTTCCTGGGAGCCTGAAGGGAATGCTCATGAAACATGACTTTCACAGATTCTCCGTCCATCTGGAACACTAGGGCAGCATATGGCAGGCAGCACAGTAACTGTTTGTGGACATGGCAGACTTTTTTTTGCCTTGTGTATTACCTGATTAAGGTAAGACAAGGCTGATATAAGCCTCTTTCTCCCACATTAACCCTCTCCAATTTTATTTTTCAATTTAAAAATAAAGTATTTTTTGGCCAGCCCTGCAGGGATAGTATTCCCTGAAAGCTACAAGAATGTTCACATAAATGCATTGCTGGTACAATTATACCAGCTTTGCATAGACAGAGATAAAAAAAGAAAGGTGTGCAAGGGAAGAATGTTTTTTAATATAAATTGTAGGGTTATCCCTGGGGCTGGAAAAAAGTACAGTTAAAAAAAAAAGATTAGGAAATAATAACTAAAGCTGCATGCTTTATTACTTCAGGTAAAAATATCTTATGAATAATATAATCATTGTCTCTGGTTATTGGGTATGAAAAAGATAAGTGTAATCAGTGTACTGTGATACAGGAACATTAACACTTTCACATTGACTGGATACAGACTTAGAAATGAGTTAAGAATCACTGGGTCATCTAAGTGGAGGATTATTCTACACACAGGCCCCTAGGTCAATTTAAATTATTTAATTCATCTTGGTGACTGCAGGGGCCTAACCATCCCTGTGCCTGCATTTTTATCTTGCAGTCCTCTTAGCATAAGTTTAATTCTGGGGGATCAGAAAGGCTAGACTAACAAGACAGTGTACCAAAATGCAGGCACTGGCTCTTGTAGGGTTAATGATAGAACCACAAAGAGAAATTACTCAAATTATACCAAGGACGTTTTATTACCCAGCAGCCTTAATCAGTATATTTTTTTTTTACACATTATTATACCAAGGGTCCTTTCAGTGCTCATTGGCTTGTTACAAGCATTAAAAGAGGGGACGATGTTTTGCAATTAATTCCATGTCTTACTCTGAGTCTCGCTATTTTCTTTGAGAAGAGCTGGGAGGAAACAGACAGATGCAGCTGAAAGCTGTCCAAAAAATACTGGAAAAGAAGGTGAATGAGTTCACTGGCACGCCACACTTTCACTCATGTCTTTCACAGACACTTAAAATCAGTAGTCATTTACCCTCAGACCATATTTAGTGCCAGGGCATGCAGGGGTTTTGTAACCCAACCCCACTACTTGTGAACACCAGGCTGGTTTCACCAGGCTGGGTCAGTATGTGTAATACTCACACTGATGTGTTTTGGAGCTGTGAAAATTTAGCACTTTGGCTCTTTTTCATCAGGTGAAAGATATTTTAATATAACTAGTAGTTAGTAGAATTTCTCTAGAGTTTTCAGCTCTGGTGGCTTTGTAGCAAAGAGAGACTACAGTAGGGCCAAATAAAAGACAACAAAGCGCTCACTGGTGATACAGATTGGGGAAGAGTTAGTGGCTATAGTCTGTACTGAATTATTGACAAATATAGTCATGCTTCAATTTGAATTTAAATTGTCAACTACACAATCAACTCTAAGATCATCTCGATCCCAGAGAAAAAAAGATGAAAAGCCTGCTCTCGAGTAAGATGCAACCCTGTTGAAGAAAACAAATCAGTGATCCTATGGGCTGATACAATATGCAGCCAGGCTGTGAAATTTCCAAAGGCCTTGTGCTTATTTTCTGGGAAGCTAGGAAATTCATGTTATCCATTTAGTCATACTTTACAAAGGATCAATAGGTTTAAGCTTCACGTTGGTTTCACTTGTGATGTGAAAGCTGATATCCTCATAGAGAGCAAGGTATTTCCCTTTGTCTGGTGCTCTTTATGCAAGCAGATGGGAGGAAGCCACCAGGTCTCTGCTGTCCCCTCAGCTGTGAAAAGTAATCACAGTTTGATTTCCAAAACCCAATTTTTAAAAAGGGACAAATTACCTGGACTGAACATGTACCCAGTTTGATATTTAAGGATGAAACAAGTAATGGGGAATTGACAGCTACCTGACCTCCTTATGTGAAGTGTTACACTGCAGGTTTGGACTGCAGCAGCAGCTAAGGAAGCACCTTCCAAGGCAGTGTTACACACGCTGTTGAACGCTGCCTGTCAGGTAAGATTCAAAACTTGATACACATTGCTTTGTAATTCCAAAAAGGAAACTACGCCCTGGAAAGGAAACTGTGAGGAAAGTTGACTCTCTTAGTATTGCACTTTTCCTTTTTCCAACTTACATTACTTACATTATTCAGTTCACTTTAAATTCTAAGCATAATAACATCCCAAACCTGATGGATAATTTACCAGAAACGATCAGCTTTTTTTCTATTTGTTTCCTGCAGATCTGTACTAGCTCAAGGTTGTGTGTTGAGTGACTCAGCCTTGGCTTGCTCAAAGCAAATTCACAGAAGGTTTCCTCTTGAGAACTTTGTTTAAAGCCAAAACCTTCATATAAGGAGGTAAGTCTGATAGTTTGTTTGGTTTGGGGTTTTTTCCCCCAAAAGTGGAACAGAAATTTCAGGCACTTCTGCAGTGTCAAAGAAATTCAGATCTGGATAAAGCTTCCACAAGTTTAAATCACAATAAGGTTTCAGAACTGGCTACAAATATCTGATGCAAAAACAAAAAAAAAAAGCAACAAAACCACTTGGTTCTGGAGTAAGAAAAGAAAGGGTTTGTTTTGCTGGGGTTTGGGTTTTTTTTTTAATAATTAGCTGCTGAGAAATCAGCCTTGACTATTCCCAGAGCTAGTGTTCTCTCCTTGCACAGATTAGCCTGGGATACTCTTGGTGGTTTCATACAGCTTGTTCCTTTTAGCAAGCCAACCTTTTCCAGCAGTGTCAGAAAAAGGACCTCTTCTAGTCTCTCTGTAAAAACCTGTTTATATGCAGATTTATGCAGCCTATAAGTAATGTTTTAGGGGAAACTCAAGGTGGAATTTGTTGACTCGATAGATACGCCCTTCAATGTGCATCTGAAATAATGGTTGATCAATGCTATTCAATGCAACTTGATAAAAGCTATTTTTTTAGTACTTATTCTTTCTTTTTAGTTGGAGATTCACAGCAACAATGATATTTTAAAATAAAACCAGTTTCATTTCAAAAGATTACTTTTCCAGAATTAATTCAAATTTACGTGCTATAAGAAGGGTCCTACAAAATACACTTTAGTCAATCTGCTAGAAGAAAACAAACATTTCTTGAAATTAAATCAGAGTTGCTAGACACCATGAAAATCAAAGAAACTAAAAAACCAGAGGAATCTGGACAATAGTTTAAGTAGAGGATTGTGGAAGTCTTGAAACAAAATGCTATAGGCCAGCTGCAGAGCATGTTAGCTGAAAAACTTTGGAGCACTTATTGAAAAGTATTTTGAAAGCATCCGTGGGTCAAATATCCATCTAATCTTTATCCACTATGCTCAAGAAAATAAAATTTTTAATTTGCTATCTTCTTTGAATTGCTCAACCGGCCTAGATGCCCACAAGTATAAAACTGCCTCTTCCAAAACATTACAGAGGAAGTGTTTGTTATTACCCAAGTGCAGCAAAGCTCCATGTTGCAATCAGTATTTTCCTTTTACTGAAAAAATTCTTTGTTTTCCATTGCTGAATAAGTTACTTTTGCAGTGAAGTTTCAACTTTAGTCCTCTTATCCCTCAAATTAATGGAGGAAAGTGAAGTTTATTAATACACTGGAGCTTGTAACATTGGAAACACTTGCCTGTGTTTGCAGCTCCCCAAATGCACAGCCTCATTTGCTGCCCAATCAAACTCAGTAGTTGTAACAGTTACCTACGCAGGTCTTACTCTAGAGTTTAAAATTCCCCACCTACAATATATATAGTTAGTCTTAATAAATAAATGACTTGGAATATGCATTATATATCATTCAAATCCATGAGGACACAAATTATGTATAATACATTGGCTGTGTAATTTATTTATTAAGCAAAACGTGAATTTTCCATGGTTGTGTTTTGAGGCACAGTTTGTCACATACAGCTAAATGATGTATTCTTATTAGTCCCACTCAATTACCAAGTCATCCCTCTGTGCACTGTATATTTGTTAATGATAGTGCCACAACGCTGCATCTACAATACCTGTGATTTTAGTGATTCATAACCACTCACTAAAACTGTGAAAATGATAAATTGACTGCTGTTGATTAAATGCCGCCAACAGTGTGTTTCGTATGTGTTTGTTGCAGTTAGGAGTTAAAGAAACAGCATTGCTCCAATCATTTAAATATCTAATTAAGCAGAACCCTGTCTAGATGGAAAGAGCTTGTTGGAATGAAATATCATTAAAAGAAAAAGAAAAAATAGTATAGCACTGATTTTTTTCATGTATGTACATAAAGACTTTTCATCTCAATCCCACTGGTCATAAATATGTCATGAAAAAAACAAGACCAAAAGATAAAAATTAAAAAGGCTGAAAAACTTGGAGTGGAGTCCTCTAGACTGACTGCACAGATGCACATGGTTGATTTGATGGCTTTAGCTGATACCTGAGATTAGCTTGAAACAACAGTGGACTCCAGTAACATTAAGGCAGCCTTTAATGACAGCCCTTAAGACTGGGGCAAACAGAGAGTGGAGAGGAAAGGATGGGGAGAAACTGTATTCCAGTAAAGCAAATAACACCTCAGCCTCCCACTGTAGGGAAAAATGTTTGCACATTTGTAGCAAAGGAATGGCAGAAGGAGAGGAAAATATCTCTTTCAAACTTAGATTAATTATTTTTATTGCTTTGCTTAATGCTTTTTTTTTCTGCTTTTAGGTTAATCCTGCATAGAGCCCTCAAGCTGGAAGAAGAGTGGAACAAGACCAAGAAAAGTGGATGTTTCTGTGCCAACAATTTGACTTCTAGCTGAGGATGCTGGAGTAGGCAGGGTAATAAAAATAAAGACTTGCCAACTTATGTCATCTTATTAAGATGAATTGGAAGGGGCTTTTTTCCCCTCCCTCATTTTGAATTTAGAGGTAAATAGACAAGACCAGAGCAGATTACAGATTTCTCTTTTTTCTTAATCATTCTTCACACAAGAAATGTTTCCATATTTCTGTACCTAAACAGGGACTTTCAATTCAAATCACTTTGCACACTCTGTGGCCAGAAAACTGCCTGCTTAGCAGGAAAAGCAGAGGTGGGGGGAATATCTGGTGCAAAGTCTTTATCTTTTGTTGTCCATTGTTTGTTCTGTCTTAAACAGAAGAGCCATGCCACGTCCAAAAATGCTTCACATTTGAAATCTTCAAAGAACACATACATGCATTTTATTACAATTCAGGAGTGAAGGTCTAAGCCAATTCTGCCTAAACTTTGTGTCCTCAAGGATCGTAAATATTTTAGACATGATGCTTATGCCACAAAACCACATCTTGCAGAGGTGTCTTACTGTTATGGCAAGTATTGTTTTTTTCATTTTGTTTCCAATAGATATTCTTTTTCTAGAGAAAGCGTGTCCATCCACATGGCTTCCTGCTCCTATACCACTGGACTCCCAGTCAGAGTTGTGTAAAAGTCAGTACCTTAGGAGCAAAGCAAAGATATTTGTCTTCCCTAGAAAATGCTTTCCACTAGGTGAACAAATATTGTGATAAAGAAAGAAGCTCCAGGCAATGCAGCCCTGACAGGGAGAAAATAGTTGTTGAGGTGGTTAACACTATGGTTAAAGTGACATGCCTAAATTAACAGAGAAAATAGGAGTAAAAATTATAATGTAGATCGAGTGTACCTCTGAAATTTAGACTAACCCCCCATATTCAGAGCAACAAATCATCCAATCCTCTTGTTAGTCAAAGGGACTGTTAAAAATACTTTGCTCTTAAAACATTCTTTTCATCTGTAGAATTGAAAATGTGCATTCCTCTTTACCCTGCACACTTGTATGCCACAAAGACTAGAATAGTAAATATCGTTCTCTTACAGAAATCTCAAGCTTTTCCCTCCAGTCCACTAAACACTGATATTGGATAAACCACTTGCCTGAACTGTAGAAGTCAGAAATGAGACTTATCTGTGCAGGCTCCACCCTTACACCTCCATGGGTAGCAGTGGTTTTATCCCAACACAGCAGAGTAGAATTTGTTGTTCCATGCTAAATTTCACATAGCAGCAGAGAAGTTAAGAGTATAAACTAACTACAAAGTACAGCAAAGCAGCAAGGCCCTCATTCCTTGGGATCCATGAAACTCACCTCCCTAAAACAAATAGATGTGGTTTAGAAGGACCAAAGGACCAGTCTGGTTTTTAAGTTTATTATTCGGCTACATGCAGTAAAATGCAGGCAGAGCAGCAATGAACTTAGCACAGATTAATTCACTCCCTCAAGGAAAAAGAAGCCTCTGACAGAACCTCTTAGTTTTTTTAAGAAGAGGCTCTGTTTGTGAGTAGACATTTTAAAAAAATAAAAACCTAGGATAAAAAATACCTAAAAGACTTGAAAATTGTTGAAGGAAAGAAGAAAAACCCTTCTAGTCCATGCTAAGCATGGTCAGAGGACAACATTTCCCCTAAAACCTCCACCTGGAGCTCTGATCAGTTTGCAAAATCTTTAAAATTTCTTGGGCAGCACTGAATTCCTCCAGTACCCCAGAGGATAAACCATCCCTGAGGACAGGTATGCAAGGTACCAATGAGGAGCTGGCTACTCACTGTAGACTTTCAGATGTCCTTGGAAAAGACCATGTCATACCAAAAGAGCAACCAACAAAACCAAGGACTCGAAGACATAACTCACAAGTGCCAAAGAACCCCACTGTTCACATATTCAGTGACCTACTCCAAACAGAGAGGAACTTGAAGAAAGCACAGAAGTAGAAAAAAGAAAAAAAAAAAAAAAAAAGGTAAATAAGTATTGAGCAAAACCACAGACATTTTTGGGCAAGGAAGGGAGAAAGGGACAAGCTAGGGAGAATGTGCATGTGAAGATGGGCAGGTGGATGACAGTTCATATAAATTGGTATGTACATGCACATCAGCCAAATGACCATGGAGAGGACAGGGAGAAAAGAAAGCTCAAGGGTGCTAGAAAAGCTCCTGCTAGGGTTAATTTGTTCTTCCAAGTGGATTTTGCACAAGGAAGTATCCAAAGCACATCCCCCACCTTTACTGCAGCAGTAACTATCAAGCAGATACAGGAAGAAAAGGCAACATTTTCCCCAGGCCAGAGAGTGGAGAGATTGGGAATTAATGTCTTTTCACTGTTTTTTCCCTGTGTTTACCCCAACCAGACCTTAAATGCAAAGCCTGAGTCTCACCACAATAAAGATAATAAATCTATTATGCACCAATGGAAAGGAGAGCTGGAAGCATGGTTGTATGTCTAAACTGGCAAGAAAGCAGTGCATAATATAAGTCTCCTGATTTTTCATGACAGATTCACCATCCCAGCAATTAAATACTTTAAAAAGGCCAAATCTCATGTTATTTTGCATCTGAAAGCCTGCAGGAAAAGAATAAATAAAAAGCATTGCATAGAAGTGCCACACATTAATACTTCAAACACAAAATTCTACACTATAACAGGATCCTATTGAAACTTACCTTTCAGACAAAGTGCCTAAACAGACCTTAACTATAAATAATTGGGGGAGAAGGGAGTAAAACAACAATTTTGACAAAATAAAAACCCAAAGTATTAGGTGTCATAGAAAATGCACATGTCATTCTTCCATAAATAAAGTTGCTAAGCAGATTTACTGTGAAACAATTTACGCTGTGTTATGTAAATGGCAAAATTCTTAAGCCCGCTTGGTTGTAAAGAACAAACCTGTGAAAAGAACCCATTTTTACCATCAGTCACACCATACATTTAGCAGGTGTCTATTTTACCCACAAGCCTTGCAAATATGCAAATAAATACATAAATTGCCAAATGTTTTAGCTATTGTAATAAAGTTTTTCTGCTCATTATTTGCTAAAAGAAATGAACAATTGCTTTATTAGACCTGGATGGATGTCCCTTTCCAACTTCTTTGTAATCAAACAGAAACTTGGCAGTGAACCAAAGCATTTACTCTTTAGAGAACACAATGTTTTAGCTACTACTTAGCTACTCCTTCTGTAAAACACTCTTGTCAAGGACTCTATCATATCATGAAGTGTACTCATTATAGAGAACAAACTTCTCAGCTGGCCTTTTGCTTACCCACTGCACAAGCAACACTGAAAGGCAGGTCAGAGAAGCAGATATTGCTGGTTAGAACCCTGCTTTTGTTTGTGGGTATGAAAGCAGATAAATGTTAAATGAGCAGGGTGTCTACAAGTCACTCCTTGCATGGCATGTCTGTGAGCCACATTGTAGCTTTCAATGTCTATGATTAGCCATTACTGCTAAATATGTGCTTCTGTACGTTTTCCAATACTAGCTCTTCTTCCTTCATCAAAAGGGAAAATCTGAAAGTTTTCCATCCCCCCAGGTTTCAAATAGTTATAACAGGAAGATCAATCCACCTTTCAGTTCATTCCTGCTTTGGGCCTAGTATTTATTTTCTGTGTACATCCACTGGAACAGAAACATCAAGTGTTCAAATGCCTCTGAAAAGGGTGACTGCAGTCATAACTCGACTGGTTTGAAGCCAATGCAAGCATAAGAAATTATTCTTCCATACTTGCTTGGTCTATATGGTGGTGTCCAAAAAAAAGGATGGATTGAAGGTAGGCAGAAGATGCATTGCTGACGCAATGAGAAATAAAATGCCAACAGTTCAATTGGTCATGCTGTCATCACACATCTTTGATATTAACATTTGAATTCCAACCCAGCACATATTCTTCTACCCACCCAGACCATGCAAATGAACAAACCAGACAGCACAGAGGCATAAGGTGCTCCTCTGATTCCCCATCAACATCTGACTGAGACACACTCACAGAGGCACCAGGTTTGCACCTGCAAATCAATGCACCTGCTAAGCACAGACAAATAACATCCAAACAGTAAAAGCAACCTACTCTGGATTTGCTTTGAAGTTTCAAGACCAAAAAAGCCAGAAGCGATTTCTTTCTACTGGGTGTGTTTGTCTTCCATTCTTATGGCTGTCCTCTATCATTCCCTATTGTTGTTCAGCCTCTGTGATTGACCTTTGAATGAAGTTTTCCCTTGCAAAACTGCAGCAAATGATAATGCAAGGTACTGCTATAAATTCAGTCTTCCAATCAAGACATAGCACAGTTGCTAGTGCTAGATCATTTATTTAAGAATGTTAGTTTTTTAAGTTAAGCACTTCCCAAAACTTTTATGGATGTTACTTTTCTAATATTTTTCATTATTTTTCACTGATCACTAAGGATGATTGGCTGGCAGACTGTCTCAATCAGCCTGAGCAAGGATTTGCACAGTACGGTATTTCCAAAAAAAGTGCTGTATATTCAAGGCTCTATCCTCACTGGATACCCTAATTAGTCTGTCTGATTGGATCTTGTCTTCTATTTTCAAGCTGTTCACTAGCAGCAAAGGTGTCACTCAGTTCCAGACTGGCTTCAAGTGAAAGGAAAACTTCAACTTGCATGGGAAAGAACAGTACCAACAGAAAGCGGGATGTACAAATTAATAAAGATGTCAATTGTTAATAAATAAATTTAATATTCCTGTTTTATTTCTGACTTATGTTTGCCCCTATTTACTGTCTACATGGAAGTAAAGTTACTGTCTCAATTTTTCCAACAATAATTAATCTGTGGTTTTGGAGCTATTGTGACAACTCAGCCCCACTCAGCTGATCACTCACTTCACCCTGGTGGGATGGAGAGAGAATTGACAGTGTAAAAGTGAGAAAACTAGGTAAAGTAAATGCCATGCATGCAAGGAAACCAACACAAGGAATTCATTCACCCACTTCCCATGAGCAGGCAGGTGTTCAGCCATGTCCAGAAAAGCAGGATTCCATCACCTATAATGGTGACTTGGGAAGACAAATGCCAGCACTCTGAACACCCCTCCCTTCCTTCTTCTTCCCCTAGATCTATATGCTGAGCACTACGACACCATTGGTATGGAATGTCCCTTGGGTCAGTTGGGGTCAGCTGTGCCAGCTGTGTCCCTTCCCAACTCCTTGTACACTCCCAGTCTCCTCACTGGTGGGGTGGAGTGAGGAGCTGAAAAGGCCTTGACTTTTGGTGGGTTCTGCACTATAGTAATGAAAACATCCCTTGGTCATCAACACCATTTTCAGCTCAAATCCAGACCACAGCCCCATACCAGCTACTGTGACAAAAATTCACTCTACCCCAGCCCAAACCGGCACAGGAGCCAAAAGGCTCCATTATCAAATTCTAAACTACAACACAAATGAAAACTTACTGTGATTACTGCAGAAGAGGCATGAACAAATGTTATAAAGGAAGAGATCTGTGAAGTGGAAACCATTTGAGAAGAATCAATACAGATTAGAAACTGATTTAGCCCTCAAAATTTCGACAAGGTTCTTGGGGTGCTGAATGGGTGGTATTACTTACATCTTTACATTTAAAAGGTGTTTAAGAGTATTTTCAGTTAACAACGCATGCCTACTTAAACAATGTGTTTGCTTATGGTATTGCAAAGTATTTGTTGTAATTTCTCTATATTTTAATAAAATTAGTGCTGAGTCTACATAAATTTATAATGGAAAACAAAGAAGAACCTTTTATTGATGTTAATACTTTTAAGGAATTCCTAATAACTGAGATACCAACTTTCCTGTTTACTGATACCTTCAGCTTTCATTAGAATTTTTTTCAGAAAAAAAGCTTGAAATCATTACATAGGTATTTAACCCTCCAATTTCCTCAGTCTTAAGTACAGGTAATACCTCATTAAAAACAAAAACATAAACCTAAACAAACAAAATCCCATACATTTCTAGTGTGACTTCTTCCAATACGTGTGAAGTTGTAAAAGGACTGTCATTTATAAAAGGGAGTAGGCTTCACTTCTAATGCAAGAAGTAAACTTCGATTTCAGGGGAAATTTACCCTGAGACAACTGTATTAGTCAATACATAAAATAATGACAGTTCCTAGGGAGTAAGGGAATTAGAGATTAGTGATGTATCACAGGCTGCCAGAATTAGAAACACAGGGTCTAGGAGAAATTTTATTCTAAGCAATAAGTTCAACTAACCTGGAAATTCTCTTTCTCTCCCTCTAAAAAAAAAAAAAAAAAAAAAAAAAAAAAAAAAAAAAAAAAAAAAAAAAAAAAAAAAAAAAAGAGTAAAGAATAACTAGTACTCTCTTTTCTTTTCACAGTAGTTTTAGAGACATTATGTTTTTTCCTGGTTTCCAAGCCTTTGCAATTCACTTTTTGATCATTTCTGCTCAGTGCAAGGGCTAAAATGCTTTTCTTCAAAATCTAAAAGCTGAGAGGGTCACCCATAATCTGATTCCAGAAGCTGTAGATTTAAGGGTCGCAGAAAGGTTGCTACTTTTCCCCTCAGAAGACTACAAAACCCCAAATACCGAGCACTCCATAAGTCCCATGACATAGTTGTTCCAAACCCAAACAGATGCAGGTGTTAAACAGCACAGCAGCTGTTACACATTCAAATAACTTTCTGATATCCCAAGTGAACAAAACATACCAGGACACTCCAACCATCATCCTGCAATATAGGTTGAACCTGAGTAATAACAAGGCTCTCTGAGAATCTCAAATCACAGTCACATCCCTGTGCTTTTGTTCTTATTTTTCCACAGTTCTAAGTATGTAAGTTCTTACTATGCTGCCAGAATAGACCTATGACTTAACGCACTATAAAGTTATGCTTTGAATATTTTTTTGGCACTCTTCCATGCACTTCTTGCTCTGTTTCTTTAAATAAGAAGAACATTAATTACTAGGATGCATTTCAAGCAAACACACTATTTTGAGTACTGCTGCCTTCGTGATAGCAGATTACAGTACACATTTCAATAGCAATCTACAGAAATCCACCATAAATCTGAAATTTTAGAAATTCCAAAGTCCACCAAATCCAATTTCAGGTACATGGGATATGAAGCCCAAGTATTTCCACTGTGAAAGCTATTATAAATTTCTGTCCTTTGTAGGTGAAATCAGGATCTGGACCACTGAATTTATTTTCCCCATTTGTCTCTTGTGAAAACCAGTTCTTTGTAGGTGTCCATAGCAGAGACTAATCTGTTCAGATTGAGTTGTTTGAGCTACTTTGCATCAGTTTAGGTAAATAGCAGCATGCCTTCCATTTTTATTTTCTCAGACATTTTCTTTCTTCTTAGAGAAAGCTTTAAAAAAAAAAAAAGTGCTTTCTTCGTGAATCTTCGGCCTTACGTAGTGGCCTGTCCTCCCAGTGTCCTTCCCCAGGCCCCGAGTCATGCATCACTCATCTTGTCACATTGAACTCCAGATGCTCCTACCCTAGAGAATGCTCTGACTCTGGCAATTTTTCTTCATTCTCACTAACAATTTGGTAATGAAATATTGATTTTTAGTTAGATTCATATTGATGCTATTAGGTTTGCATTGATAAATCATGCTGGCCTCCTGTCTGAGAGGCTAGAAAGTGCTACACTGAACCCTGGAGATTACAATCAACTCATTGATGTGTTAATTTGATGGATTTTTTCGTTCTCTTAGAAGAAGTAGGAGGGGTAGGGGAAGATTTTTCAGTACTGCTGTTGTAAAGTTTTCACAGCAAAATCAGGGACAGTAATTGTGGGGTTTTCTATGTGCATTTGCTTTAAAAGTATCTTTCTCCCTATTTGTCCAGAACATAAAAAGAAAGGAGGGGGAGAAGGACTCTGGGATTGAGAGGATATGACACACCTTGTAAACAGAGCTCCAGACTCCCACATGGAGTGGAAAAAATAGGAACAGTTAAATCCCAATTAAACCCTTCAGAGGTCGTAGTCGAAAAACATTTCCTTCTGCTAAACAGGTCTTCATGTAGAGCTAAATCCCAGGTGAAGTGAAAATATTGTGGACATGGGAACCCCCTCTGCTGGCCCTGTTGTACCATGAGCTGCAGCAGTGGGATAGTCCCCCCTCCCCTCTCCAGTGAAGTGCCACTTAGCAAACGTCCACATGCATCTGCAGCCTATTTAAAACAGCCCCTAGCTTTGATTTATGGTACTGTGCAAATGTAATGCCTGTCATTAAGGGACAATACGTGCCAAACCAAAGGATTACATTGTGATTTCCTTCAAAGGCACAGGGTTTCAAGGGGGTGCAGCAGCCACTACACCACAGGAGGAAAGGCTTTTAGAGAACACTTAAGTCAAATTTAGCTGTATCATTATTTTGTAAAACAAAACCATTTCACATTTAGTGATTCTTTACTTATTTCCCCCAAAAGGTTAACATCCCCTCTTCATCTGAGTCCCCCACCATGACCCACAGTGCCAAGGAACAGTAGAAATGCCTGTTCAACAGGGGACCAATCCTGAAAGCTTCATTAATGAAACCATCTCCCCCAAAGAAATAACTTCTCAAGTCCTTAAGCCAGATGCATTTTACTTTTTTTGTTTTTTTTTTTTTTAGCATTCCTGCCCTGTCTTTTCCTGTCCTTTTAAGAACCCCAGTGATCAGCATGCCAGGTCATTGACATTTTAACCAAATTTAGACCTTGTACAGCCTATGGTTGACCAAGAGATTTACCAAAAGAGCCTCAGTGAAAGACATAGCAGCTACCTTTGATTAATAATTATTGTATGGAGCTGGGGGGAGCAGAGAGTGTGAAAGAAACTCCATTATCAACTCTTCCTGCCCTTCCAAGTGGCTTCTCTCCTCCATTCAAGGTTGAACTACTAAAAATAATAATGCCACTTCACATAGGACAGTTTATTATTACCTTAGCTGCTCTGTTTTGGTGCCAGTTGAAAGAAAGAAGGGGAATTTGGACGAGAAGAAAAAAAAAGGCTTTTTATGCCATATGGAAATGGGAACCTTTTTGCTGGAACTTGCTTAAATAAACCACTTATATACTAGGACATTTTCTAATTAGCTTCATTTCAAGGCTCTCTCCCCATCTCCTTCTCCTTCTTCTCTCTCCCAGATGAAAGCATACAAAGAGTCCTGTCCTAAAGAAATATGTCCTACTACATAAGGAGGCAATCATCTGTACCTGCAAAAGATGATGTCAATGATGAAACTGTTAGTTAAATTCTGTTGTACTATTGACATCTTAATGCCACAGACCCAGCTGATAGGAGATCAGTAACGTAAACAGTAGAGTTCAAATTAATCTCTTTGAACCTCACTGCTGAGCTGAAACCTCTGTTTGACAGTCTAAACTACCAACTTCATCTTCTTCTCCCAGTTATACAGTAGGCTAAACATGAAAAAAAGAGCCCTGTTAATGTGAAAAGGTTTTACATGTAGCAAGGAATTTTAAGCTCTGGCAACCACTTCAAGCACAGTTCTTACTCTTTGCACACATGTAGTATTTTGCATTACCACATATGCTGTTAAACAATTTACTCATTTATTTAGATTTTTACAGCACTTATCCCATGCTCCAAGTGCTTTTAGAATTATTTAAACATTCAGTGCAATGCTTAACATTTAAATTTACAATTCAGTTAAGAATACTTAGGTTATGGTAGAACAACCAAATTTAAAACTAATTTACTCTACTGAAGCACCCTCACAGAAAACCCACAGGGAGTTAAAGCTATCATCCCAGCTCCATCCCACATGTTTGCCTGAAAAAACACCGAGGAAGAAAGGAAAGGCAAGCCAACCTCTTGGTTCCTTGGTGTTGCTGTAGCTCAAACCAATACAGACTCTGAAAGGGGAAAGGAACTATATTCCAGAATCAGAAGCCCATTAAGAAAGTGCCCTGACAGCTCCTCTGTTCCTTTAAAAGCCAATTCCAGCCATTCCATCAATGGCTTACCACATCCCAAACTACTTCATCATGAGTTATAAATCTGTGTCTGCTGAAGTTCATGTCAGCTCTCTCCTATGAGCGCAAGGCCGCTCGGGGTTTATACCCACAGTCCAGCTACCATGGCTAAGCAAGTTACCAGAGACCAGTTGAACACAGATAACTCTCTCTGAGTGCCCTTATAGCCCATCATAAATATGAAGTAATTCAATTTAGCCTGCAATGAAAATAGATTAAGCTAAGTCAAATCACCTTACATTTGTCAAAGGCGAGGAGGACACACGCAGCTGTTTCTGCAGCTTAGCTGATGCATGGTAACCTGTTAAACTGCAGTAACTCAATTGCAGGCCTGAGCCCTAACCTGCAGTCATTCAGAGAGGCTGAACCTCTTGACATGAAGCATGTCACTTTTCAGTAGGGTTTTTTCACTAACCTTAACAATTCCAAGCACCCAAGGTAGGAGCACAAGTCCTGCCCCATGGTTTCAGCGAAGTCTGACTTAACCAGGTGTGGAAATGCCTGCACCAGATTGCACATTCCAATTAAACTTGAAGATTTTATGTCTTCTCTCCTTATGATTGAAATGCTCCCACTGCCAGTTTAAGAAACTTTCATGGTCTGCAGAACTCCAAGAACTAAACACAAAGCTTTTGAGAGAGTGCACAATTTATTTGAAGTTGAACTGCAATTGCACTATCACAAAGACAAGAATTACAGGACTGGTGGGAAGAAAGGGAGAAATAAGATTAAGGGCTAAGATCTAGAAAATGAATCTTTTCTGACTGATTATGTAGCATTTGTTGATATTTTCATGGACTGGATGACTAGGAAGAGCTTAGGTGTCTTGAGATATGTATGTTCTATATGAGAAAGAGCACCAGGTATATACATCTATACATACCTACATCTTTATAAGCCTTTAATTATTTTCTGACTATTATTTATTTTCCTAATTACTTCCGTATCGAATTTCCTCAAAATTTTTTAAATACTTTTGATCCAATTTACAGAGTTTTTATTGCCAGTCCTAATGCTCCAATACGGGATTTCTTCCACACCGTTTGGAGATAAAATCCATCATAAAATAGTCCCTAGAAACCTTGGGACATTTCACACTTGATCTTCACAATTTCCACACTTTGGACCCTCTGCACACATCTCTTCTTCTTTGATAATCTGCTATTTTCACCTTGCAAAGCTTCAGCTAACCTTGCTTTCCATTTTGCTTTTAGGTTCAGTCATTACGCCTCCCACACAAGACCCTGGCCACCAGATGAGCTCCAGACTTGTTGTACAGATGTCAGCTGTGTCCGTGGTGGCTTTTCAGTGCATGCAGAAGTTCATTTTGCTCAGGAATGGAAATCTCACAAAATGTGACAAATCTTAGCAAATCTAGTACTGTAGGACACAATGATAGAACAAGCAGGGTGGGCTTTAAACTGAAAAAGAGTAGATTTAGATTAGATACTAGGAACAAATTCTTTACTGTGAGAGTGGTGAGGCACTGGAGCAGGTTGCCCAGAGAAGTTGTGGATGCCCCATCCCTGCCAGTGTTCAAGGCTAGGTTGGATGGGACTCTGAGGAACCTGGTCCAGTGGCAAGTATCCCTGTCTATGGCAGGGGTGTTGGAAGAGGATGGTCTTTCAGGTTCTTGCAGCCCAAACCATTCTATGATTCTATGTGTGTTTAGTTAACAAAGCCTGAGGGACCCTTTAGGGAGATAAAGGAAATGAAACCATCTGTACCAGTAAGCTTTCAGTGAGTTTAGCCTGAACAGAGGTTGAGATCCAAGGCCCCTCTGCAGAGAATGCAGCAGGGAGCAACGTTTTTCCACCGGCTCAGCTCCCACCTCCTTCCACGAGGTCATCCTGTCTCCAAGGGGAGAGCAGGGACCAAGGGTGCCCAATGGAGCCACTAGGATCAGCTTTTTCCAGGAGATGTCTTGCTGCAGAGGCTCATGTGGCTGGCCTTCCCCTGACCCTTCCCCTCCCTGACTGTGCTTCACAATTAGATTTCATTAAAGACAAAACCTCTCTTCCTTCTTCTCACTGTAGGGGTCCTGAGGGGGGGAAGGGATAGAAACATCATCTACATGGAAAATAATTTCCTGCTTGCCAGCGTATCTGAAATTGATGCAGCCAACAGCATTCCTTGTGAATGTTAAATTAATTTGGAAAGTCTTCATGTATTGTTCCTTACCATGAAAAGCACTCATCACTTCTCACTGGCTCTCTGCCCTGCCTAGGAACAGGGAGGGAAGTTTAACAGGCCACAGCAAAAAACATTCATGAGGCTGCAGCATGTGGCTTAGCATGAGAGCTGGGAAATTCCTATCCCCCAAAATATAGGGCAGCAATGACAGCTTGTCTCAAATGCAGAGAATTCAGAATTTATTAATGCTGCTTCACCAACTGTGAAGGGGAGATTGAATTGTCCTTAAAGGAAAATAAAGGTAAATAATTACGTTCTTTTGGCTTCACACTTACTTAAAGCCTGCTTAGAGGTTTGGTACCTAAAAGCCCTCTGGACTAAAAACTATACAGGTATGGAAAACAATATTATCAAAATGTCGAAAGAATCTAGAAATATTTAAAATACGTAATAAATCTTCTTCTGATTAGTTTGAACTGTGCATGGGAAATTGTACTGGGTTTGCTTAAATGCTATAAGGAAGCAAGAAGGATTCAAATTAAATTCTGGAGAGCGGGTTTGTTTCTTTGTTCTTTTAAAAACCACTATATTGTCAAAATTTGATTCTTTATTATATTTAATTTTCCACTGCTGTTTTACCTCACTCTAGATGCCTCCAAGTGTAGCCAGTTTCTCTTCCAGTGCCTCTCAACTATTAGCTCTATTTATATTTTTTGTTATTGAACTTGCTCACGCTTTCCACCTGCCTTATATTTCAGAGGATGAAGTTACATATTAAACCATTCTGTCTTTTACCTGTCTAGTAATTTTGACTTTTTTTTCTTTCCTTCTCAGAATGGATTTTCTTGTTATTAAATCCACGTTCTGCATCAGCCTGCTAAGTTGAAGATTGACCTTTAATTTCATTTTGCTTTTAGGCTTCCATTTCCTTCCCTAAAAACTATTTATGGTATTTCATTTCTAATTAGAAGTAAGTTTGAGTAGCAAAAAATCTCTAACCTTTCTAACCTCCTGAGCATTTGGATCTAGCATTTGGGCAGCCACAGCCAGGCTGACCAGCTGTGGAAGCTGGATCTGGACACAGGCTGTGATTTCGGTTGCCTGAAGGTCACAACTTTAGGAACCAGCATTTCCATGAAAGCCATTATTTAGAGAGGGCTCAGCTATTTTATTTTAAAGAGCTTATAGTACACTAACAAGAGGAGCACAAGTCTGGTTTTCCCAGCAATTACTCAATTCCCATGCAAGAGAGAAAGGTCTCCTAGTTCGCCCACTTAGGAACTAGAGTATTGCCTCATAAAACAGACCAGAACTCCCCTGTTATTGCTCAACTCATTCGATGAAGTTTAATTATGAGATATCTTGAAAAGGAGCATTTTAAAAGCCTGTTTTTTAAAATTGCCCTCAATAGCACTCATAAGAGACCAGATCAGAGACAAAACAAAATGGCTGAAACAGCATTATCTCCTTCATTCCACAGAATGTGGAAGTCTCCTTCCAGGTGAGGGACTGTGTTAGAAAGCCAGAGGATTGCCAGAGCTGCACTATCCTTCACCTTATCCCTCCAGACGATGAGTGCTGCCTAATCAATTCAAAAACACTAGTTAGAGTAGGAGGTGGCTTCTCCTTCCTGACCTCAAAATTTCCTCCACATCTGTTGAAAAGCTAGAGCACACATTAAAAGGTATATGTTTAATATGTTCAACATCCTAAATAACTTTCCTTACTCTTCCCTCCCCCACTTTGTACCTCCATATGCATATGCCTGCTCCAGAGGCACTAGTGGACTTGATGACTTTTCCAACCTGAGTTTCAGACTGTAATGTGGGCAGCTGTTTCACCAAACAGGGAGTTGTCAATTCCTGCTTCGCAAACAGAGCTTGTGCCCATCACAGACCAAGGAACAAAGCTGGAACAATTGCTTTTCATTCTTTCCATTTCAGACTTTTTGAGACTAATTTTCTCTCACAGCTCTACCTGAAAATCAACTCTTCTTTTGCCAGAGACAGTGAAAAGTAACTCATACTCCAAATGGCTCCCTGGCAGGCAGGGTAGACTAAAGTCAGGAATAAAGTAGTATCTCCATTTGATAGTGAGAAGAAAGACACAAAATGATTAAATGGCTTGCCTAGGGGAGGAACAAGAAATAAACCACTTCCTCAAAGGTCCAGATTTTAAGGTGAAGCTTTATTATCCATATTTGCCAACAAAAGCACAATAGAACTAGTATTTAGGTGGGGAGGTAGGGGGAGGGGAAGGCCTAATCTGAATAACCCAGTCCTAAAGACAAATTAGTAATGGTAGATAAAAAGGAAGCATGCTCCCCTGCTTTCCTTTCCCAGCTGCACAACAAGGATTCCCAAATTGACTTTACTCATTCCAGGTGACCAGGAAAGCCGGAAAACGTGGATTTTAATAGTGCACACTATCAGGTATATAGATCAATCACGAGGACATAGAGAGACATATTGATGGCTCTGTAGATTAATAAACTGAAGGTTACTTGCCATTAGAGATGAGGGAAAGGCTACTTAGGCTGCCTTCCTAAGCAAAGACACTTTAGCAGCCATATTGATTTCCTGCGAACACCTCAGCGGCAGCAACAATTTTGCTTCACCAGGGAGGGCCTGACCTTCAGCCCAAGGTTTGCCTTCCCAGAGCATCCTGTATAACCCCAAATGATGATACATGAGAACAGAAAGAAACAAGAAAGGTCTTAACAGGCCCCAAGTGCCCAGAGGTTTTCAGAAAAGGGCTTCTCATACGTACCTTGCCAGCCTCTGCTTAAAACCAACAATTCAATATACTGCATCAGCCTCAGCATGCAAATCTCAGAGAAGCTAACTATTCTCAGGGCTCTGGAATGTCACTCAAATCTCTGGAAAAACCAGTACAGCAAGCACTGAACAGCTCTCTCCTTCCTTTCATAGTTAAATTACAAGAAAAATATGGGGAGGGTTTTTACAAAATGATTCGTTAAAGGCGAAAATATTTTCCATTTTCTTTGTCAATACAGAACTAATCCTGGTGGATGGTTCTTGTTCTTGTTGTTGTTGTTATTATTATTATTAATGCACCATCTTTTTTCACCTTGCCTTTTGTAGTTTGGCTATCCCAGAAGCTTTACTCCTTACCAACTTCTGGAATAAACTTTAGGTAATGAGCTTTTTTGGGGTGTATGACATGTCAGATGAAAGACTAGAGAGAGGAATGTATCAGGTATGTCTGATCAAGTTAAAGAGTACAGCAAGGCGGTAATGGAAAAGACACATACCTGTGACTACCACATGAAAAATCCACCCCCAGTCACTCCTTCCCATTGGTAGCCCTGGTCATGGAGAAAACCATGCTCACAGATAAACAGAGAGGATATTTGACATCATAGCTAACAGCTGAATGAAAATAAATGCAAACTAACCAGAAATCCTGACAGTTCTGTCTAGTGGGTCTATTCCATAAAAGTGAGGTGGATATTTTTTAAAGGTTATATTTTAAGCATTTTCAAAGGGCAAAATTGACCCCTGCCTGGTATATTTTCCACCCATGTTGGCCTTGTATTGGATAATCTGTCCCAGGTAGATGTTTTAAGTGGTTTGCTGCAGAGTTAAGGTAGAGACTGACAGATTTCTTTGTATCCAAGCCACAGCCCTTTAAACAAGATTTCAGCATGGCCTCCTGGACATGCAATGCCTGTGTGTTTCCTTTGTATGTGAATCAGGTAGAGGTCCATAAGCCATATCAATTGGATTGCAATTTTCTAGTAATTACCAATAAGCAGCCCTTCCCTTTGTGAATACCTGCTGGGGAAAATAGTTTTTATCTGTATAACCTCTATCCCACATTTTAAAATCTTGCTACTTATTCAGATGAAATCTTACTCTCATTGTTTCTAGAAGCTATCAGGCTTTGTTGGGGAAGTAGTTATCTTGCTTTTCCAGTCTATTCTCTGTGCTAAAGATAGGGGTTTTTGGAGTTGCAAATGAGAATTTAAAAAAAAATAAAATTCATCAGTCCATCAGGATATTAAGAAACCAGCTAATAGGTGACACAAATAAGATGCATTGCTTTAGCAAATGAATAGAAAACAAACAAAGGAAATGCTTATCTTCCTGTTTTAATACGTTAGTTCATTTTTTTCTAATATTTAAAATCTGACCACCTGCAAAAGATTATGAAGAGCCTCTGTGGATTTGCAGGAATGCTTGCAGTACTTGGAACAAACGAGATACTCTCACTAGCACACACTACTCCCTGTCATTCAGCATGCTAACAGTGAGAGACAGAGCCATCAGCAATGCAATTGTTATTATTTGGTAAAGGCTGGTGGTGACTTATGAGTTTCAGAATGCAGCTTCCTCATTTGTTTAATGTTGAGAGATTACAGTCTCCATTTACTATGGTTTTATAACATGCAGGTGGGAAAAATCCCTTTTCTGAAAGCCTGTCAGTAACTGGTGCCAATGCTGAAATATTTCTGCTTGATTCCTGCAAATGAATCTGTGCTGTGTTTGGGTAGAGCACAAGATCCGTAACCAGTGCCGGCTGCCAGCTGCTGCCATGGGCTCAGACGCGGTGGCCATGGACAGGGGGCACTGGCCACGCACAGTGGGACAGGAGCCAGGCTGAGATCAGCCTCTGGGAGCTGCTGGGGTGCAGCCAGAGCTCGGTGGAGGTGGCTGGGTGAGCAGGAGGACTGCTGCACTCCCACAGCCCTCCAGCATGACTCCTGGCCCTGGTGTCTTCCTGTCTTGGCTTCCCCACCACTGAGCGGGATAAATAGAGTATTTCCTGATATTAGAGGGGTCTTGCACTGAGGAACTCCAATGTCCTGGAGAAGAGATCCATCTGCACACTTTTAAAAGGCTGGGGAGGATTTTATGGACATCAAAACAGTGGGTCTGAATTGCAAGCTATTTGAGGCATGGTCCCTTACAGCATCTTTCCTCTGGATAATCCCAGCCTGATGACAGCATGGATGGCTTCACATGAGTGCCTCTGTTCCACTCATTCATGTGGTGCCAGCCTCATCCTCCAGACTGCCAAAACCAAGGCTTTGTTTTGGGGGTTTGGGCTGAGCTGTGTCTTCATGATTCAGCTCTACATTGCTTCAGATCAAACCCAGTGTGCTCAGTGTGTTGAGCAGGTTGGCACTGCCAAATCAGTTTGTCCGAGGGCAAGGGTGGGCAGGCAGAGCTCTGCCATGAGGGTGTCATCTCACACTCCTTGCCTACATCCACTTACTATCTCAAGAAGTAGAGTTGGCAGCACAGTAGTGTCTGTGCTGCAGCATGGAAGTGGAAACAGGATGGGGCACTAACAAGATTTCTATTAGTGGACATTAAAAATAAAATTTAGTAAGATAGGACAAATTTCAGGCATGAAAAAGACCACAGTTCTCCACTAAGGGAGATTCTTTCCTTCTTCCTGGGCAGAGAGAAACAGGACATTCCCACCAGCAGTAAAAGCTCAGCACAGGCATGGCTCATTCCCATGTGGAGTGGGTCCCCACAAACGTTGCAGACTGTGGATAGACACAGGTAGAGATACTTAACACAGGTGCTGGGGAGTCCTGTGACAAGGACAATTAGGGGACGTGCAGTCTGACCCTGCCCTGCAGGCTGCTGTGTGAAAATGGACTTTGTGCTGAACAGGCCCCAGCCAAGGGATCACTGGCTGCTTCTGAATTGTTACTGTGAACCAACAAGAGGATACAGAAAGGGTGAGTTTGGGTTTACATTCAAAAGTTTTCAAAATAATGCTTCAAGTTGAATTCAGGCTCAAGAGAAAGAAAACTGAGGTGGGCAAGTTGATAGAAGGGTTGTGTGCTCCTATCTTTTTTATCATCCTCATTTGCTGCTAATAATAATGTAAAATATATGGTCTTAGCACTGCTTTGAAATAGTGACTGCTGTGAGTTCCTGATTTACCATGAATGTAAGTATGTAGGCATAAGCACATCTTGTTCAGAGAACTTTCTTCTTTTGAGATGTGCTTGTGTTGTCCGGCTTTACATCATCACAATATCTGCCACAGCATGAAATCAGAGTGACAGAGGGTCCAGCCTGAAAGGCTCTGGGTCAGCTTAGTGAAACACCCTCCATGCTAGAGTAGGGGCCCAAGCCAAAGCAGTCTGCTTCCCCTAAGCCCTGAACTCCAGTGAAACTGTGATCCAGGTGTTGCAGCTGCAGCTGATCCCAATTTCAAACCTCAGTTGAGGTTAATCTTAGTCACACTAGCATTAAGATTCTAAATATAGGCTTTCATTTGTCCCTCCTCATCAGAGTCTAAAGGTGTAGTGTATTTAGTGTGGTTTTCCTCAGCTCTATAGACAAGGGAAATGCTATTTCATTCCTTTCTTCCAAGCAGGGAGTTGGTACATGCTTCCATAGAGAATTTATCCAGTGTAACACAGGTATTTTGTAATAGAACAAGGAGCTCTCCTGAGTTTTGTGTTTATTTACTAGACCATTTCTCCGCTGTAGTTATGAGAAGGGTCAAAAACCATATTCAGATTTCACACCCTTGGCTCAGTCCCAAACCAGCCTGCAAAACATAGTAGTTTCACCCAACAATAACTTCCATTTTTGCTTTTGCCTTTACTGAATCTTCTCTCCCACTGCTGTTTGTAAAGGCTGCAGTGCTGATCTAACCTCCAGGTAAAAGATGAAAACAAAGTTAAGAGCTTAGTGAGAGATTTAGTGCTCTACCTCCCAAACCCTGTTAGCAGGTATCAGTCTCGACTTTTGGACACAGATGATGACCTTTGTTTAGTCATGAATTACATGTTTGGGGAAACTGGAGTCTATCATAGTTAACCCTGAGAAAGGAAGAACAACAAAACAGTTTTATTTGCATGCCAGATCAGGAGATTTCCCTACTAGTTTTAAGGTCTGATGAGGCAGGAATAGTTCACATGTCCCTTAGAAAAATAGTAGTGTTTGTTTGAAAACACACAAAGGAAGAAAGCATAGCTTAACATACTTCCTTTGTAAGTTATGTTGAAACTATCCCTTGCCCCATACAGAGAATTCTGCACTGTGTGTTTAATTATATCTCACATTTATTTGAGACTGTATCCAAAGATATCCTAAGCTAAAGCAGAAAAATCACATCACCCATCACTGAAATTCAGTCACCTCTGGGATGAAGAATGGCAGTCAAGGGGACTGCTAGTACACAGTGACCTTGGCCAAAAACTCATGTGCAGAAATCTGCTACCACTGAAAGTGCCATGGGAGCTAGCTTTGAAAGATTTTCCCACAGTAAATTAAATGAAAGTGTATTTATCTGCTTCAGCAAAATGAAATGTTGAGTTGACTCAGCCAAGCCTCAATCTCTCATTTTAGCGGCTCTGGGCATTTTAAGCATAATGCAGAAAAGACCATGCTCTTGCACTTCCAGCTTATGGCAATAATATTAAAAAGTTGTAACAATACAGTGACCAAGGAGAACTTTGAATTTCTCAAGAACTTCAGCTTTCCAAAACCACAAGGTGATGGCAAATTCAGAGCTTAAATTCTGCCTATTACTTTTTCTCATCCACACCCCATCAACAATTTAAAAAACAAAAAATATCACTGTCATCAGCACTGGGACAGAGACTCACATTTATCTGGGACAAGATATCAATACACATAGCAAACACGCTAATTCAATGCTATTCCAGTGCAATGTTATTCACCACACCAAATGATCCATTTGCAAAGTTACTTAAGCATTTACATGCATAAAAGATTCTTCTCAACAAAAGGTTCTCTTGTTTCAATAAGTTTATGATGGAGAAGAAACACGACACTGTCCTTTTGAGCATATTTAGGAGAAGTACAGATAATGGGCACTGTGACATTACTGGGTTTTGTTACAAACACCAGATTTTTTTTCCCTTGCATCTTTTTAGGCCATGGAAAGACAAAGTTTCATTGGAAAAGCAGATTTAATAAGTGATTAGAGGGTAATCACTATTCTCTCATAATATGCAAAGGGCAATTTTGGGTTGTGAGGTAGTCCGTGGGTCATGTGAATTTAATTGTCATATCCAGAGACTTATGCCACATTAAGTGTATCCCTAGTGAAACAGCAGAGTTGTAAATCTGCAAGATAGATACATATATATATGCACACTATTTTTTAACAGAGCTATGGGAATAGTCCATTACCTATAAAATAAAGAAACAACGTTAAATATGCCAGATCAATTTCCTCATGAAACCAGCAACAAATACTTAGCTAGTTACTACAAGAGAATCCAATGTTCAGGTCAGGTTCCACGTGCTGTCCCCCTTTACACCATTTTAGTTTGTGCTTGCAATGCCTATATAGAAAGTGTCAGGTTAAACAAACCATCTTGGAAGACATGAGGATAAAATCATCTGTTAAGTTTTTTTCCCCATATTTCTTTGAATAAAAATCTTTTCAGTAAGAGAAGCTAAAACAAGCTAAGAGGGACTGCAAGACTGCCTGTACATCCACATTGACCATCTTGTTAGGGAACTTCTCCACCTGAAACTGAAATTTTTACTCACATGAAGTCAATAGGGATTCTGCCCTAGGTCTAAATGGGACCAAAGATTATTCTGAATCCTCTGCAGCCTACATCTTGCCACTTCTGCTCTTCACCCAGTGTTGACTTTCCACTCCCACTACTGAAATCAAACAAGCCTCCTATTTACCAGCAATCCACAACTCAGCTATCTCCCTGAAAACTTCTTTTTTTTCTCTGCTGCCTTCTGGAACTCTTAAATGATCTCTTTCCTTTCTGAAATATGGTTTAAGTAGAAGGAGCAAAACTAGATAACATAAAAAAGCATTTTACAGATACAATGGCACACCAGTTTGTCACTTCAGATACCATGGCACACCAGTTTGTCAACACACATCCCAAGATAGGAATCTTAAAGGTCTCTTAATGGGCGTTGCTGAAAAGATATTTGCCATTTCATGGCGATTACATTACTGTGATATCACCACTTCCACCTACAGAAAGTTATTGGTTACCACAGGTATCTGAAGCAGTGTTTGAGAAATGTGTGCTGTAACAAAAAAGAGTTTAAAAAGTGACTGAAGAGAAGGATGCAGTGTCGAAAAAAGGCCATAGTGGAATCTGAAATCTAGTGTGCTGCTGCAGCCTTAATGCAAATATTTTCGCATTATTGTAATTATTTTGGCATAAGGCCTTGCACCAACACCAGAGCTGCAGCCAGGATTTTCAGCCTTAATATTGAGTTTCTTGGCTTTTACAGGTCTAAAGTCACCTTTTAATGTTACTCAAACTGAGCCCTATATAGCTGAATAGATTTAACAGTGTGCTACAGCTAAAGGGAGATTCTCCACAGCAGTTAATTCAAGAGGCTCAGAAGCTCACCTTCCCTCACAGAACTCCAAGACACCCTTTCAAATGTGCCTCCTAATAATGTGCTTACTCCTGGACTCCAAGGGCAGCCACTTTCACAGAAGGCCTATGTGAAGTATTACAATAGCAAAATAACTGCCTTGGGTTGTTGTTTTACACAAATTGAAAGTTATTTGGGACCCACCGTTTTGCACAAGAGGACAACAACCCCTGCCTCACATTTTGTATCCATTTGGTTGTTAATGAGCAGATCCCATGTTTCCACACTGAAGCTACTTCAAAAGTAACAAAACTGCATGTCAGGACACGGGGTGGTCTCACAGCACTGAATGAAGAACCAGGTTCCATATATTGCACTGGATGTGGTGAATAATTTACAGACATGCAGCTTTAGGTAAAAGGGATTTAATACTTTTATTTGCAATCTTCCATGCTCAAAACTCCTTAATTATTGTACAGGTTGACCGACATAAAGGTTTTCTTTCTTGTTTTAAGGAACATTCTGCAGGCAGAGATAACTGTCCAGAAATGGGTCCACATAGTGCTTGAACTATGGTGCTGCAATATTAAGTACTAAAAATGAACAGCTGGCTACGTTTTTCTTTTGACAAACCTCTTGTTTCTTTTCCTACTGGGCTTGTTCTAGTCTCTAGTTATGTATTTTGTGAGCATAAAGCAATTTCACACACTGTAAGGCTGAGTGTGTTTAAAACACAAATCATGATTCAGTGTGGAGATTTGAAGTTGTTTTTGAAGTTGATAATTATTGGCTTTGGCTCCTCACCGCTTATATCTGAAAACATAAGCCTCACTCAAAAAGGGAAGGCTGTCCTCTGTAGAAACAAAACAACTAATTCAGAAGTGGCCTAATGGTTCAGCTGAGCTGAGGGTACTCTACATGGCATGCGCACATGAACAGAGCACAAGACATGAAATGGGAGCACCTCTAGGTCTGCTCATTTGGTTACCTACAGTCCAAAGGAGCGTTCTGCTCTGCTGTGGAGTCCCAGGGTAGAAAGGTTTGGTTGCTTTTATAAGTCATGAGAAAGGAGGAGGGAGGGGACTCTCCAGGAAGATGGAAGGAATAGCAGGTATTCTTGCAAAATGTTACAAATGTTGCATTTAAATAGAAAAGTCTCAAATTGCGGAGCTGGTCCATGTAATAGAAGGATCAGTAATTTTAAAAGAGTGCCAGAAATGAGCCAATTTCACAAGCTATTTGAAGGATATTTTCATGTAACTTTTAGCCAAAGCAATGTTCCAAAAAGTCTGAAAATTGAATCCTAATTAGTTGCAAGTATCCCTCTGGCTCAAGTTGACTATTACATTGTGCTCCATGCTCCCGAAGCAGATGAGAGCCATCACACCTTGCCAACATATGACAAGGAGAAAGGTAAACTCACCATGCCATTGCTTTCAGAAGAGTTTAAATCAAGAAAAGAGAGAAAATTACACAAATCTTGAAGGAGAATTGCCATTCTTTCCACATAATAACAGTCATCTGGGATAATACGCCTGTATTTCACTTGTCAAAGCATGCTGTTTACTATTTGGTCTTTTAATAGAGAATTTAGTGAACATTAAGAGACATTAAGGCAAAGCAGGAATTTTGATGTTATATCAGCTCATTCCCTTGCTGCTCAGTACACAGGTCTTTACATTTCTCTGCATGTTCTGAAGAGATTTTATACATCTTTTCGGTTAGGTTTAGCTGACACTGCAGAAATGAACATGACTAATTTAAATCTTTATTAAAAATATAAATGTATCAAATACTAAAACTGCCTATTCATAAAGAAGGGACTTTTGCTCTTGCACATGATGAATAAATTTGGGGTTGCTCTGGAGATAAGAACATTCTTTGAGTTTTTGGTTAGTGTTCCCGCTGCACCCACCGCCTACTTGCGAATTTTTTCTTGTTGTTCTACAAGAAATGAAATGCTAATCTCAGCTCCACCTCTACTGGGTCACCTCCAGGTCAGCATATTAGAGAAATCAGCAAAAGAATGAAGACAGTCTACTCCAACTGCAGGGCAGGATGACCCAGTTATTAATCAATCTGATGGCAGCATTTGAACAATGACAGTCATCTGTCAGAAAGCAGGAGGTGGCTCCTCATTAACACACCGCTCACCTGCCCTGAGCTACAACTCTTTTATAATAATATCTATCATTCACCTCCAAGGTGTTGCTTCTTTCTCTGGCTACATGAAATAACAGGCACGATTTTCTGCCCCCTTGCCAGTACTTCATTTTCTTGGAGATACTCAACCAACATTGCCGTACGAAAAAGAAAAAGGAAAAGGGAAAAAGGAAAAATCCTACACTAGCACAAACCAGAGAGACCAAACGACTTCTAACTAATTTTCTAAGACCTTCAAGTGTTCAGATTAAAATAAAAGTAAATTGACTTATTTAACACAGTAACATACCACATTTATAAATTGGCCTCTTTCTTCCAAGTAATAGGTCAACCCTTATTTTTGCCAATCTGATTTCACCACGACTGTCCCAGCAGGTTACCTCACACCATCTTTATATTGTCACATACCTTATAAAATTACTCTGTTTTGCTCTGACAGTTTCCAATCCACATGCAGATGTTAAGCCAGAATAATATATTAAGCAAGTAACTCTTTCATAAAATACTGCTTATCAACACACATTTTTGTTATTAGATGCACACATGCACAGAGGTCAGATACAGGTCTGATGACTAACAACAGGCAGACCTGGTTATGCCGTTATCTATGCCTAGGAAGAGATTCACGCCAATTTCCATCACAGTCCCCAAAAATCTGACCACAAGACATATCATTAAAGGGAAGGTAACATACAGTTGCACAGTTGCATACAATATTATACACTGGACCAAAAAGCTAAGGCACCTACAGATGTATTTCTCGTTCCCTTGCCTTTGATCCCAGTTCAGTTACTGCACACTCTTTAAAATTTCCTCAAACAAAAAAAATGGGTACCTATGTGGCCTTTCATTAAAGAAAATCCCCATGGTATTTGATATAAACAAAGTGGGAACTATTATTTTACCCAAGGGCCCTAGCCAGCTTTCAGCTCCACATAATCTGCTGCTGCTTTTCAGCAGCTCCCCCTGGCCCCTCAGCCCATGATCTTCTCCCCCTTGTTCCCATACCCGCCTGCTGTTGATTTTGCGCAGTTTGTATGAGGAGGAACACACAGGGCAGGAGTTCTAAAGGGCACCTTATTACCTCTGGTGGATGCTGTAGCACCTCTTTCAAACCTAGAACTTGTGTGAGGCAGCTCCTGAAATAACACCGAACACCGCAGTGGTCAAGGGGGGGTTCAAGTCTCTCAGGATTATTAAACTATTATAATCATATAAAGTACAGCAAAGCCTGAGCACCAGCCACAATGAGAAGCCTTGGTGCTGGGGAATAAGCTGGCTGAGGTTGACTCTGCCTCCTGAAAACCTTGCAATGAAAACAGACATGAGAAACAAAATGATGGAGGGAACTTCCAGGCACAGCAAGCAACGCATTTGCTGCCAACATTACATGAGAGCCACAATGTCCTTTTTCAGGATGTGCTTATAAAAAGGAGATCTATGCCTGGCTATTTGGGGTCTCCTGTACCAAACCCAGGTGTGGATAAACCACCTTCCTCACACAAGCCAGCCCTTGGTGAACAGACCAAGTAAAAGGCAGCAGCTGCTTAGCAGTCATTAGTAACAGGTAGTGCTTCCTCCACGTGTTTCTGGAGGAGCTCTGCAATATGGCAGCTGGAGAGGAGGGGGTAATCACTGACTTCAAGTGCCCCAAAAACACTGAGCCAAACCCCATCACAACTATGTCTGTCTGCTCAAATGGACTGGAAATTCAGCAGAGATACAGAAGTGCTGGTATTTCTGGCCCACTTTCCACTCCTGCAGGAAGGACAACATCTCACAGGCTGTCTGAGCCACTTCCAGTTCCAGCTGGGCATTACTAGAACATGCTAAAATGGGGGGAAAGATAGCATCATAAATTCTCTCAGTACTCAAAATAAGAGACTCATTTCAAATTTGGGAGTCCAGATAATTTTTATTTCTTACTTTCTTGTTAGCAGGCATGAACTATAATTTTACTAAAAGGTGCAGTTTCATATTTTAATTTTGGCAATAAATCAAGGCAGCATTTTCTGCATTCTGCTATTTATTAGCATTAGATACAGAAAAAGAAACAACACGAAAACCCGACCCAAAACTTACAAAAAAATATGCAACAAAACAGACAAAAACCACATAACCAACCAACCAAAAAACTCCCCAAATACAACCACATGTTAGAAACACTAGAATTACAGGTTTTCTGTCTAAACTCTGTTTGTTTAAGCAATTACAGTGCCTGCTACTTACCCATAATGTTCTCCTTTTAGTTAGAGTGCTCTGTGGATGATTTGATGCTGATAATGTCTAGTTTTCTGGGGGGAGAGCTGAGAAAGGAAATGTTACTCCCGAACTCTGACCTCGGTGGATGGCTTTCTGGGGAATGCACTCCACTAATTGTCTTCTTTTTGAGCTGCAGTGGATGTAATTGCGTATATAAGGCCTGTGTTTTGCTTGCGTTACTCTTTTACGGTACAGGACCGTGTCCACAATGGTGCATTAAAGTAATAATAATGAAAATAGTACCCATCAAGTAATTTCAATGCTGTTACCGCCCTGGGATGGAACTATCCTGCAAATCCTGCGTGGTTACACCCAGGCTCCTTCCACCCCCGTGCCATTAGCCCTCTGTTCTGGATGGCAGGGCAAGCAGCACCCACCTTGCAATTCCCAGGCTTGCAGCTTTCCTTCCATCTAACAGAGTATTTGGCAGTGCAGTTAGTCCTCCCTCCTCGGCTATAAGCACACGTGCATTTCAGTGTGTGCACATCTTCAGCACAGCTGGAGCAGGAGCTGTCAGGGAGAAGCTCATGAGCCCTCAGCTTCACCCTCCTATGAGGGAGGAAATATTATCATGTTACAGGTGAACAATCAGACACATTTAAGCAATACACCAAGCACTAGCACGTGAATCAGTTTAAAACTAATGAAGGTGGCCACGCTATTATTGAATCTTCCTCTCCCCCTGCAGATGTGCCTGCAAGCCCTCCATGGCTGGCTGTTTGTGCAGAAGGGCCCCGGGGCACATACTGGGGCTGACAACTCCCCTCGGAGCTTTTTCCTCCAAATAATGCCTTTTCCCCAGGGGAAAAAAAAAAAAAAAAAAAAAAG
>VZRX01024197.1:13400-28750 GCA_013398075.1 Notiomystis cincta | reverse complement strand
GGGGCCGAGGGGAGCGGAGGGCGGCGGGAACGGCAGCGGTGCCGCGGCGCTGGCGGGCGCTGGGTGCTGCGGGGGCTGGGGCTGCCATCCTGGGGACGGGCTCCGGGGCTCCGGGGGCTCCCGTCCCGCTCAGGGCAGGTGCAGGAAGAGCGCCGCGCCCGCCGCCAGGGCGATGGAGAGCAGCGGGGGGCTGGCGGCGGGCGGGCTCAGGCCGGCGCTGCTCGTGGCGTTGCTCGGGACCCCGGGCTTCGGCGTCGCCGGCGCGCTCGCCTGGCTGAGGGACTGCAAAGGAAAACGAGCTTCAGACACCCCTCCCAGCAGAGCAGCACGGCGGCGACACCCCGAGACCCCCACGCGGTGGTCCTGGCGCAGAAGGAGCCTGGGGCAGGCCCAGGTTGCCCCAGCCGGGCAGGACAGGCGGGCTCCTGTCCCCGGGCGGGTTCTCCTTGGCTCTCGGACTCCGGCGTTGGGCTTGTCCCGAGGCAGGGAGCGAAGCGAGCCCGCCCCAGAGCCGCCACCCTGCCTCTCACCGCGGGCTTTTAGAAACCGCGGGGGAAGGGGAAGCGAGGGAGTGGTCTCTGCTCCTCGGGCTGCTGCGAGGAAGTGGGGAGAAGGTGTCGGGCCACAGCCCTGCAGCAGCAGCGGAGGAGGCTGCAGCTGAGGGGCAGCGGCAGGAGGGACCCCCGCCCCCGGGCTGCTGATTCCAGGGCACTTTGGTCCTGTCCAACACTGCCCTGGCTGCTGGAAAAGTGATGCCATTCCCCACAGAGTCTTACACCCCTCCTGGGGGTCCCTCCAGAGATGGCAAAGGACCAGGAATGGAGCCCAAAACTCTGCCCTGCCCCTTCTCCACACCCTTGTCCTTTTTGGCCGGTTTACAAAGTGTAAATGCCCCCTGTGGAGCCAGCAGCAGGTCGCAGCTGTGTGGAACTTCAGGAGTGAAGTAAGCACAGAAGGTCTGGCCCCGTTACCAGCATGTTGTAGAAGAAAGTCATCCCAAAAGCTTCCCCAAAGGGCGTCGTGCTCCTCAAAAGTGCTGGTGGGTTCATCCCTCCCACGCAACACTCCCCAGCCAGGAGAGCCCCGACATCCTCAGCACAGCTCTCAGCCTGAGCCCCCGTGGAGCCCCCAGCAGGAAGGGAAATATCCCCCAGAAGGAAGGGAAATAACACCCCCCAGGAGGAGAGAAAATGAAAATAACACCCCCCAGAAGGAGAGAAAATGAAAATAACACCCCCCAGAAGGAGAGAAAATAACACCCCCGAGAAGGAGAGAAAATAACATCCAGTGGGAGCGGGGACAGCAAACCAGGGGTGTTTGTCCAGCCAGCCCCCGCAGCCAGGCACGCTCAGCATCCCCACCGCAGGCAGGGGAGAGGCTGGAGGAGGGGCTGGGGAGCTCAGCGAGAGGGACACGGACGCGGGCGGGACCCTTGAGTTAAAGACACGCTCCCAACTCCAGCCCCACTTCCAGCCCCAGCCCCATCCCCAGCATGGAAGCGTTGGGAGCTTGCAGCGCGAAGCCCCGGGAAGGTGGCAGCAGATAAAGTCCCAGAGAAAGCCAAAGGCTGCTGTTTGGAAGGCAGGCTGTGCCCCTGCCCGGAGCCGGGCCGCTCCTACCAGGCACAGGACGAGCAGGGCGAGCAGAGGCAGCAGGCGGGAGCGCGGCAGGGGCGGCATGGCCGGGGCTCCGCGCGGCTCGGACGCTTCCCTGCCGCTTCCTCGTGTGCTCGGAGCCTTTAAGCTGCCGGGGGCACGGCTCGCCAGTCACACCTCCCTTCCCCAAAAGCCTGCGGGGCCCCGGTGCCGTTTGGGGAAGCCGTGTCCGCTGCCGCGGCTGGGAGGGAAAATGTGGTGTGGGGTTGTGCAGTCCCTGGAGCTATTTCTGTGCGTCCCGGGGCACGAGAGCAGCTCCTGCTCCCTGTTCCGAGCCGTGGCAGCCTTTAAATAACAGAAAATAGAAGTTTTCTGTTCTCCTGGAGCTGCTGAACGGAGCTTAAAGACTAAGTGGCAAAATAAAAGGATGTAAACACAGGATGATAAATGTGGCTGGAACCAGGGGACAAACAGGTTAAAAGGGCTTTTTTGCAAGTGTGTAAAAAGAAGCAACAGTGCATGGCCAAGGAAAAAGTTCAAGGAAAGGTGGAACCTCTCAGGCTCTGCTTCTCCCTGGGGTCTCTGTCCTCACACCCACCAAGCGCAGCTGAAACCCTCCCTGGTTCGCTGAGGGGGTTTGCAAATTGCAGCCAGGGTTGGAAGGGACAAACCTCCCTCCCTGCAGCTCCAGGTGGAGCGGGAGCCAAGGTGTCCCTGCCCAGGGCAGGGGGTGGGAATGAGATGAGCTCTGAGACCCCTTGAGCCCAAACCGGTCTGGGGTTCTGTGAACGCCCCATCAAAGGGGGTAAAACTGGGGGTAATTGGCCTGTCCTGCTCATCTCCAGCTGCTGAGGCCGAGCTCAGGGGGGGACGGAGGACACCCAGGGAGGGCTCCGAGATGGTGACAAGCGCTGGCTGGGGGTCAGGGCACCAGCGAGGCCCCGGTGACAAAACAGAGGCCAAGGGAGCAGCTGAGGGCATCAGGAGGAGCTGCACGGCGCGAGGTGCCCCAGGCCGGGCTGCTGGGTGCGAGCGGAGCCAGGGGATGTGCGGCCGGGCAGAGAAACGGGACCCGCTCCCGGTGCTGGCCCGGTCCTGTCCCGGGCCCGTCCTGGGCCCCGCATCCCGGGAGGACGCGCGCTGTGCATGCTGGGAATTGTAGTTCCCGGGGCTGCCGCGCCCACCACGTGATCAGCAGCGGGCCAATCGCAGCGGCTCCCGCGTCGCCGTGGCAACCGCCCGTAAACAAGATGGCGGCAGGAGGGTGAGTGAGGGGTTGGGGAGGGCGGGGCCCCCCCGCGTTCGGACCCCCAAATTCGGGGCCTGGAGCTGTGCTTTATTCCGTGTTATCGCCTCTTGCAGCTCCTCAGAGGGCACAGCTGCCCGCGGTCAGTCCCTTCACGGGAAGGGCCGTTCTTACCTTCCACACACGAGCTGTTGCTCTCCCCCCTCCGAGTGTCCAAAACCAGACACGTAACAAGACCTTTCCACATCCTCAGTCAGCCCTAGGACACCGTCTCTTTCTACAGTTTCATTTAGGGTCACATCCTCCCTCCCCAATTTCAGAGCAAAAACTCCCCTTGTGCTCCCAGTGAAGTTTGCTGCTTCTGTTAATCACACGGCACTGCTTTTTTCCGTTAAAATAACTCGATTTTGCCACTCTCTGCCTCTCTGTAGCAGTGTTGTGGTCTCTTTCTGCCACCTCCACTTCGTGTTCACTCCTCCAGCTGCTGGGTTGTACCTTCCCATGGTCCTGGCTGCCAAGGAGCACCCACACACACTCAGAAATTTGGGAATTCTGACGGGATTGATGGAGCACCCGCTCTCCCCTGCCCTCTCTTTCCCTCAGCACAGCCTTGACACCTCTTCAGCTGCTTTGGCAGGAGCTATGTGCAAACACTGAGCTGTTTTCTTCCTTTCCCAGGAGATGCCAGGCTGCCTCCTAGGACAAGGAATCCCAGCAAGAATTCTCCTCAGCCCTGCCCAAGGGGACAGCACTGGGACAGAACATGGAGGGTAAAGCCCCTTAGAGTGACGAGGGGGCTCTGGGCCATCGGTTTTTGGTGACACCCCAGGCCAGACCCTCTCCCTCTCACACACTCATTGGTGACACCAGGAGCCAGGGGTTTCTCCCCAAAAAGTCCTGCCTGCTGTGCCAGACCAGGAATTGAGGTGTGGGGTCCCCTGTGCACCCCAGTCCTGCTCACAGGTATTTGTGCTTTCAGGTGCAGCTCACGCTGACGTGGAGCTCACCTCCTCTCTGATGGAAAAAGTCTCTCTGTTGGAGCAAAAAGTAGAGAAACAAGCCCAAGAAATCCAGCTGAAGGTAAAAGTCAGCCTCTTGCTGTGCCTGTTCTGTCCTGCCACTGGAGTTCCACGTGCTCAGACCTTGTGAGGGCTCAGAGGTTCATCTGTGGCCTCCTGTCAGTGACCCAAAGAGCCCTGTGCAAATCAAGAGCACAGTGGGATCAGGCCTTGGGGTGGCACAGGGGGCAGGCCCTGCTGTGGCTCCTTGCAGCAGTGACTCTCAGCACCCTGGCACGAAGATCAGCAGCTCTTGGGCTCCAGGATTTATTTCTTTTCCTCCTGTGGTGGTATTCTCCCTTTTGTTTTCTGAAAGAGCAGCTGCTCACACAGCAGAGTCATCCTGGAGCATCCCTCTCTGCACCACTGAGTGGAGTAAATACCCTTTAAAAGCTCAGAAGAAATACCTGGTTTTGTTTGGTTTGGGTTTTTTTTAAGAGGTGGCTGCAGAGATGGTTTAGTTTCTCCCTCAGCCCCTCCTGCAGGTCTGAGCAGGAGCATCTCCAGATGGAGGAGTGGGAGATGGGTCACCCATCCCTGGAGCTCTCCATTTATCCCATCCTCATTTAAGTCTAGTTAAGGTGTTTGGGAGGTGATTCAGCCCTTCTGACCCTTCAGCCTGTCCCTGGGTGGGGTGAGAGGACCTGCAGCAGCCTCACTCATTGTCCCAGCCAGGACTAATTGTGCAAACTGTGCCTGGAGGTGCTGAGGCCCAGGAACTGACCCAGGTCATTTGTTTGTGCCCCTGAAGGACAAGAGGATTGCTGAACTCGAGGAGAGGATAAAGACTCTTCAGAATGAAGAAGGTAAAGACTGTTCTACCTTTGGCACCTCTGGGAGAGCCACAGAGCTCTGGGCAGGGCAGCTGAGAGCTCAGAGCTGTCCTTGGTGAGAGGTCCCAGCACACAGAACCATTGCCCAGGGCAGAGCTGGTGCAAACCATCATTTCCTGACCTGTTTTCTAAGGGTTTCTAAGGTTCCATGAGAGTAAAGCCACAGACACCCGAGGAGGGTCAGAAACCAGAGAGCAGTAGGTGCTGCAGAGTTCAAACAGGCAGGAAAGCAGCTCCTCACAGCTGAGAAACCAAACCCCACTTGGAGTCTCCACAGGATTCCAGGGCCAGCCTGACTCTAAACTGGGCCCAGCTTTCAGGGAGTCACTGGAGGGGTTTTCCCTTGGAATCCAGCAGCTTTCTCACACAAGGCTTCCTGCAAGGCTGAATCTCCTGTCTGTGCAGAGCTGCACTGAGTGCTCCATTTCCTGAGCACAGAAGTGTCTGCCAAGCCACAAATGTGCTTTGTCCCTCCTCGTGCACTGTGCTGCCACCCAGCCAAGGTTTCAGGACCCAGCTTCAGTGGACACCTGCTCACTTTGGGCTCCTTAAGACCGAGGGAGCCGAGCAGTTTGCACTGTTTGAGCAGCAGCAGCAGTGCTCAGTCAGCCCCCACAGCAGGAAATTCCCCAGGGCTGCTCACAGCTCTCTTTTGGTCTGCTGGCAGCGTTGTCAAGCCCCTGCAGGGTCAGTTGTCACGTCCAGCCCTGTCCCAGGGGCTGAGTTCCCTGAGCACAGGCAGGTGCTGCTGGGGCTCTGTGACACAGCTGATCCACAGGAGCTGTGTGGAAACAGCAGCTCTTCTCTTGCAGATGCTCCTGCCTCCCCCACCACAGAAGAGCTGGAATTGAGGTGCCTTCAGCTGCAGAGCCAGGTCTGGGAGATGGAGGTGAGGCACCTGCTCTGCCAGCCCTGAGCCAGCTGCTCCTTTGGTGTGAGGTCATTGCAGTCCCAGTTTGGCCTTTTCAAGCTGCCCCTTTGATCATCACAACCCTTCACCTCTGAAAAGGAGTGGGCTGGATGTGAGCAACAGGGCAGGAGGAGGCTTGTAACAGACAGACATCTGTGCCTCCTGCAAGCTTCATTCTGATTTCCAGGGCTGTACAAACGCCCTTTGCAGCTCCTGCAGCCTTGGGAGGTTCCTCTCACTACAAATCTTTCCTCCTCCCTTGTCCCCACTGCTGATAGAGCTGCTGTCAGAGGGTCTGTCTGTCTGTCTGTCTGCCAGGGCCAAGGAGCCCCAAGACAAACTTCCCTCTCACAGTCCCAGCTGACCTCTGTCAGGCCCCCATTTCCAGTTTTCTGGAGCTCTGGGCACCAGCACTGACCTGAGCTTCCTCTCCAGCGGTTCCTGAATGACTACGGCCTCGTTTGGGTGGGGGAGGCACAGCACCAGCTGGAAGATACAGAATCTCTCCAGGATGAAGAGGAGCTGCCAGCAAGGAACCTCTGGACACCAGGTAAAGCACCAGCACTCTTGGCTGGAGCTGCTACCCCACTGCATGCTCAGAGAAGGGACAGTAGATAAGCACCAAACCCTCAGGATTTGGGATCCTGTGCCAAGACCTCCCCATCAATCCATCTCAGGGACACAGACATCTAACAGGAGCTCAGCAGAAGGCTGAATTTTGTATACCTGTATTTTGTACCCCCCTCTGGGGGAAGGGGAGAGATCCTGGTGGCTCAGCCCTTCAGGAGGACACATCACAGCAGCTGTTTCCTGCAGAATTTGCAAACCCTGCACATTTGAGGCCTGACTACTCTAATGACATTGACATAGAGTGGGTGGAAAACGGAATCAGGTGCTTTGTGTACACAGGAGCTGTAGTAACTTACCCAGAGTCTGGCTCCATCAGGGAGTATTGTTTGCCTTTCCTCCCAGCCACCACGTGAAGGGTTTAATTGAGACCTGGCTCTGCTGTCTGGGGTCCAAGCAGGTTTGGCAGAGGCTCCTTAGGAAGTGGTAACAGAGAAAAAGAAAATTATTTGGGCTGTAGAGCCAATGCTGCTTCCTAACCACCATGCAAATATTAGACCAGACCTTCCTTTAGATGCAGGAGGGGAGAGACAGAGGGACAGCAGCAGAAACAGTTTTGGTTTCAGCTTTTCAAGGGTATTTCTGCATCATCCTTTAGCAACTCATAAAAAAGCAGAACAACCGGGGGCTTTAACTCAACTTAGATCTTTTCTTTCATTTCCTCTTGTGACTTAATTCCTCTGTCCTGTCACAACCCTTTAACTGCTTCACTCTGCCATGCTCAAACACCCAGACAAACATCCTTGCAGAGTCCCTGCCCTGGTGCAGGCAGCTGCCTCTGTTTACACTGGCACCTCCTCAGTACCTGAGCCCTGATCCCATCTGCTGAATCAGACAGTGCAGTTCCTCATCCTGCATGGCACAGGGACAGCACCACGCTCCTGAGGGGCTCAGCAGGCCCAGGAGCTGAGTGTGGGCTCCACGAGCTGCCCCTGGAGCTCCCAGCTGCATCCTCTGCCCTGCCCCTGGGGTTCAGCAGTGCCCTGTGGACCTGGCAGTGCTGCAGCACAGCAAAGGTTGCACCACATCCTGCAGACGTGTGAAACGCACAGCACAGGCAGCCCAGAAATGTCAGGGCTCCAACACACCTCAAAGTCATACAGAAAAATCTGCTCAGCCACCGCCCCTGCCCTGTAACTCTGATCCCTCTGCCACAGGTGAAAACCTTGTCTGCGAACAGATCGATTTTGATTTAATCTTGGAGAACATTAAGGGCCTGAACTCGCTGGTTGGAGAGGGCAGCTCTCAGGTGGAGCACACGGCCCGGGGGGCGCGGCTGAGGTGGCCGGAGCCCCTCCCTCTCACCCTGTACCAGAACGGGATCGTGGTGGGCAGCGGAGCCTTCCGGCCCTACCAGCACCCGGCCACGCAGGTACGGACAGGGTGGGCAGCAACCAGAGTCATCCTGCCAGCACTGCCTGGGCCCCAGAAAGGGGATGGGGCTTCTGGGCTCAGCTCAGAGCTGCAGAGGAGCCCAGCCCCACACTTGCATCCCCACAGTGCCTTCACAGCCTTGCTTGTCCGTGTGCAGCAATATTCAGAGATGGGGATTTGTGTGTTTGCTGCAGACCTTTCTGCACGGCCACAACCCCACTAACAGGGGCAGCCCAGCAGAGAGAGCAGTCCTGAGCTCAGCACAGGGTGTGAGGTGTGAGCACAAGCTCTGCTGTTGTTTCAGCAATGCCTGCAGGACATCATGGATGGTTATTTCCCCTCAGAGCTGCAGCCCTGCTACCCCGACGGCGTCCCCTTGCAGGTGAGTGCCACACCCAGCTTTTGGTTAGGAACTGCCCTCTTGCTTCCCAGGACTGTTCAGGTTTTCTGTCAACAATCTGCTGGATGGTCCCCACAGCAAATGGAGGTTGAGGTTTGTGGTGCTGTGCAGGTGTGTCAGAGGAAAAGGGAGGCAGGGAGGGCACCTGCAGCAGCCGTTACAGGAAGTGTGGCAGCATCAAGGTTCAAGGGTTTCTGTGCCTCAGAGAGCCTGGCTTCAAACACAGCATCTAAGAGCACAGCAGGCTCTGTAAGAGAAGCAGCACATGCAGAAATTAAGAGCTGTGTCACAAAAAGGAGGGGAAAAAAGTTCTCAAATAATTTCCCTGGAAAAGCTTCTAAATGAGATTGAACAAGTACCTTTCAAAGGGGATGGCATGAGAGTTTATTTTGCCACCTGAGGTTCTCTTGGGCCCCAGTTTTTGATTTCTCAGAAGTGGCAAAGAGCCAAAGCCACATTTTCAGGCAGAGAGCCCCAGAGGACTCAAATCTGGGGCTTGGAGTGCCCCTGAAACGTCAGCAGGCACAACCAGAGGCTGGACCTTCCCTCTGCCACGAAGAAACCAGGCCACAACTGCTTGAACAGGACAAGGTCAGGCCAGCTGAAGTGAGCTGGGAGCTGTGGAGGTCAGAAAGCCACGTGGAAGGGGGATTGTGCAAAACTCTGGGGGCTGAGGTTCCTTATAACCTGTGCAGCATTGGTTTCGTTTGGGGGTTACAACTGCTGCTTCTCATTACTGTGGTTTATTGGGCTCTGATGCAGCAAGAGGAGCTTGTGCAACAGTCAGATTTGCTTACAGGTCACTGACAGGAGGGACGTGGTGTTTCAGAAGCCAGGGAGTTTTCCTGGCCTTGGCCAGATGGTTGGTACCTCAGAATCCAACAAAGGGCAGGAAACCTCTGAGATCCCAGGTAAAATCCCAAACCTGCCTCGAAAATGCAGCTCATTCTTGAGGGGGAGGATTCCAAACCTTACCAGGGCAGTGCAGGTGGTAGGAGGGGAATGTGAGGGTCTCAGCAAGGAAAGCAACACTTCTGGGTCAGGGCCTGGTGTTGCCTCAGGAGCTGGGAGCCAGCAGCACACACAGGGCCCTCTCAGCATTAATCCTCCTAAAGAGTGAGACATGACAAGTAATAAAAGAATAGAAATTCAGCAGGTTTCCAGAAGCATATCTGCCCTGTGCCTTTCTGAAAGGCCAAGCTCCTTCCACCTTCACCACATCAAAGGATGCTGAGGGAACCCAGAAGGCCTGGGGGGAGAGTTGCTTGCAAACACTGCTCCTTTCTCCCACAAGCTCATTCCAAAAGTGTAGCCAAATCAACCATAACTGTGCTGAATATGGGACAGTTTCTTTTCAGACTTTCTCAACAGAATATGGGACATGAAAGGCCACAGATTCCTCATTTTGCTTCTAGACACTTGCAGTCTGCATAAGCAATATCTGACAGGGCTGGGAAGTCAAACAGAGGGACAGAAATCAGTGGGTTCGTGGGTGCATCACAAAATCACCCACCACCTGTATCACCCATGAGGAACAGCTGCCTGGTTACATTCAACTGTGCTCAGTCACCTCAAGGCTAAAGCTAAATATTCCCTTTATCCAAATAGTACAAAAAATTATTGTCCCAACAGAAAGGAACAAACACCTGCAAATACACCCTCACAAGGTGACAAATGTCCAAGTGTGTAAAAACAGTGATAGTCCCAGTTTTCCACAGCAGAGCTACCTGCCTGCTGTGCACTGAACAGGCTGCACTGTTCTCACTGCTGATGTTGACAATCAAATATTTAGTGGGGCAGAAAGTGGGACAACTTCAAGGGAGGAACCCGAGAGCTGCTCTCGGCCTCACTGGGGTGCTGAGAGCTCTCCCTGTCGGCTGCTGAGAGCTCTCTCCTTTCACCAAATCAGCCTCTTCTGAGGGCAAAACGTTTGTCACAAAGGTCACCACGGACATCTCTCCCCTGTGCCCTGGCAGGTCCCAAAGCCTCCTCAGAGCAGTTTCTCAACAAGCTTTCCAAGCCCCTGAAGCACAGAGGGACCGTGGTCAGTGCCCGAGGTGTGGCTGGAGCAGCACCACAGGTAGGAGTGAACCCCCCAGACACCCCCAGGAGGAGACCAGGGGTGACTCCCTGGACTCAGCTCCCTGCACAGCACCTGCAGCCCCTCCTTGGGCCTCTCTCAGCTCTGTGTAACCTCCCAGAGAGGCAGCACCAGAGCACACGTGGCACTTGGCACCTGCCTCATCCTGTGCCAGCACTGGCTGCTCTCCCTGCAGCCCAGGCAGTGCTGACACTCACCTGCTTTGGTTGCAGGGCTCTGATGGGCACAGCAGCAAAGAAATCCTGGTGGAAACACCTGGGCTGGCTGCCTGGGAGAGGTACAGGTAGAGCCAACCATCCCCTGCCTTGTCAGGATCTCCTCTTCCTCCTATTTCATCACTGCAGGTTTAGTTCAGGGGGTTCAGTTGTGGAAATAAATGGACTTTTCCCTTTTAGTCCTTAGAAAGAGTTAGACAAAAGGCCAAGTCTGGTCTTTAGGGAAAACCACTGAATTTTTCATGACAAACATGCCATATTTTACATCTCTAACAAAAAGCTTCTGTTGTTCAAAATGTCACTTGTTTAGTGAAAGTTTCCCTGACAAGAGCCAAGGCCCAAGAGTTTGAAACCATTGAAGGAGCTCTTTGCAGTCATTAAAAGGGAGAACCCCTCATGCCCAGGTGGGAGGTCTCACTAACAGCACTTTTCCACTCAGTCTTCTGGCAAGCCAAGACCCAAATAGCTAATGGAAAAAACCAAAAAAACCAAGCAGATTATTTTTAATCAAAGAAGTAGGGCAAAGTACTTACCAGACAGCCCTGGTTTAAAATGAAAAAGCTAAAAAAGCTCCACAACCCTCTGCAAGGCACCTTCAGGCTGGGAGAACAAAGCAGCAGTCTGGGCACTGGGCTGGTCTGGTTGCCCACGGTCAGACGGGGCCTCCTTCACCTCAAGGACATTCCCAAACGTGAAACTCCTCTCCCCTGTTGTGGTCGTGGAGGCTCTGCCCGTTGAGTGGAGCTCACTCCTGGGCTGACAGGGTTTTGTGATCCCCAGGGTGGGGGCAGCTGAGGAGGCTGAAGCTCCTGGCCCTGCTTTCTGCACTCTGCGCGTCCGGTCCGAGAGCGGCGAGCACACGTACGAGCTGAGGATGCTGCTCACGGCCACCATCGGGGACCTGCGCCAGCACCTCGCCCTCATCAGGTAGCCCAAGGCTCCCTCCCCTCCTTGCCTGCCTCAGTAGGGCCCCACTTGAAGGGTCTTGAGGCCCTGGAGCTTCAAACATGGGCCTGAGCTGGGTCACAGCCCCAGCTCTCTGCCCACTGACGCTCTCCAGGCAGCAGTGCCAGGGTCCTGGGAAACCCAGAGCATTTCATACCCACCTCTGCCACACAGCAGCAGAGAGAAACTTCTTCTGTCCTCCCAAAATTGCCATCAGCTCCAGGCCCATCACTGCCTTTGCCTCCTTCCAGCACTCACCCAACTTGTGCCACCATTCCCAAGGTGCTGGAAGCTGAGCTGCAGCCTTTGCTTGGCTCAGCCGGCTCTGTGTCCCATTTAGCGCTGCCCAAGGGCTCACTCAGCCTGTTGGGGACAGTTTCAGATGGCTGAGGGCCCCCTTTGCTCTCCCCTCTTCCCACTCCTGCTGCAGAGGCCGTGGCCCTGGCCTTGGTGTGAGCTCAGTGCTGCTGGGATGCACGAGCCTCCTTCCTCTCCCTGCAGCTGTGCAGCTGGACAGGCTGCTCCGTGCCTGGCTGGCTGCACTTTGGGCTGGCCCTTTTTTCTGCTCTTGCATAACCACAGCTGGATCAGGCAAAGCATCTCAGCAAAACCTTGGGGGATCCCGTGAGTAGGAAAAGATTGTGCTGTTCTTTCCTAGGGGTGGAAACTCGGACTCGTATGAGATCATCAGCACCTTTCCCCAGAGGGTGTACACAGACAACTCCAGGAGCCTGCAGGAATGTGGGCTGGTCCCCAGTGCCTCCCTGCTGCTGAGGAGGAGAGACCCCTCCCAACAGGAGGGCACGGGGCTGCAAACAGTGTAAGAGCTCCTCACCCGAGCTCTGCACAGGGAGGGAGCTGCCTCTCACTGTTACCCAACCTGCCCTGGCTGGGAAAAACGGAGAGGTTTTCTTTCCAGATTTAGTTTCACTGTGCCATTACCTGGGATGGAGAAGAGCTCAGAGCAGCCACTTGGCCCCTCCCTCTGGCAGAGGGGGCCAGGCCCAGTCCTGCTGCCTCACAGTGGCTGCTGTTCCCCAAGACAGGGGAGCTCCCAACACAGGGACACTTCTCCAGCTCACCTGGGTAAGCTCCAGGCCTGGCTCCCCATCTCTGAGGGTTACACAGGCTGACCCCTGCCCAGGGGAGCCTGCCAGAGGGTCCCTGGCACTGGGCAGTTGCTTAGCCAGGCTCAGGAACTCTGGGGCAGCAGGATGGACACACAGCCAGGGGCAGTTTGTTTTCCACACAGCTGCTCCCTACAGATTTCACCTGCACTGACACCAGGAGACAAACAGGCTCAGTCCTGTGGTCTCTGCTGAGGCTGAACCTGAAGGCCCTGAGCCATTGCAGTGCTGGGGCTGAGCCAGACTCGGCTCAGCCAGGAGATCCTGCTACTGGGTTTCCTGTACGTGCACAGCTCCTTCCCTTGGACAGCCCCCAGCTCCAGCCTGCCTGGAGGTACCCGCCCTCCTCCTGCCGCTGATGCTGCAACAGGACACCGTGTCATTGGAGAAGAGCATAATCCCTCCTCGGTGTCTCGATCCCTGAATAAAGCATCTTCCCCCTTCTCCCGTGGGCTGGGGCTGCACTTTTCCCTCTCCCTTTCCCCAGCACATTCTTCCCATTCCAGCTGTGACAAGCTCTCACTTGACTCCCAGCTGACAACACTCCCACTCATGGGAGGCAGTGCCTTCTGGCAGGTTCCCTCTTTGCAGAGACCCAGCCCTCAGTAAAGGCTCCCAATAAAACCCTTTATTTCAACTGCAATTTCTACTTCCTTTAGATTACAAAGGCACAGCTGCTGTGGAAGCTCAGGGTGCCCAGAGCTCTTCCCAGACCCCTCTGATCAGAGCTACACAACTCAAACACAGGAAGCGAACCAGCTGCTTCCACAGCTCCCCATGAGCAGTGACTCACCCAAGCCATCCCTCAGCTTCCTCCTTTTCCCACCTGGAGCCCACTCAGGGCCAGCTGTTTCCACTGCCCCTCTGTATCCTGGCCTAGGCCACCTTTGTGCCAGGGGGTTGTTTTCCACTCCCACTGTCTGGCTGAGGCTGTCCCTGCCCCGGGCTGCCAGGGCACCACGCAGAGGAGAGGAATGCTCTGGTACCTGTCACTACTGTGCCGTAGGACATTCAGGCACGTCCTGTGAGCCTCTGATTAGCAGCAGCAATCTAAGGTGTTAAGATCTTTGTGTCAGGCTGCAGCAGCACGTACAACCCCCTCAGCTTCCCAGCTGGAAATGACTCACAGTCCTTAGGTAGGGTGATGTTTAACCTGTAGCCAAAATAAAACCAAATTTAAAAGAAATGCAAGAGTAGCAACGTGAAAGGTACAGTAACATTTAATAGCATCTCGGAAGACAACACTGGTTATAAACTTGCTTTTTGGCAGGAAAACAAAATGCACTTGGTCCAGGATTGCAAAAAAGCCAACTCAAAGAGGAAAGATCAGACAGCTGGAGCATCAGCTGTTCTGGGGCACCCCCGAGCCATTAATGCTCACAAGGGAGCCCTGGTCAGGGCAGAGGGCGGCTGGAGCAGCACAGATCCCACTTCCAGCCCCACCCCTCCCCCAGGCAGCCTTCGCCCCCAGCTCCACCATGGTGGGCACTCAGACCCCCAACTCTGTGCAGTATTTTTGCATTAAATTAAGACAAACAAAAAAAACCCCACTATACTTAGTTGCCATAATCTCTGCAGTTGAGATGAAGAGAGGGGAAAAAGGGAAAAAAAAAAGGAAGTGAGGCAGCAGAATTTACAATTTTAACAGCAAGTGGGAGAAGTAGGAAGTACCACACAGCCCTGAGCCCTTCCCTCTGGGGGCAGAGGAGGGGGCTGAGGGCCGGGCACACCTCGCACGGCCCCGGAGGCTTTGCTGTTTACAGAGGCACTGAAGCTGCCGTGAGCCAGGCCCAGCTCTGCTCACAGGCCAAGCACAGCGAGCGTCACACTTTCTTTGGATCCCTCTGAGATGACATCGGGCTGAGGCAGGAGGGAGTCGGAATGAGGAGTTTTGGTCATGGGTTTTTCCCTGTGCTGGGATACAAGTCGCGGTGCCAGGACAGCGCTGACAACCTGGAGGTGAAGGTGGTCGGAGGTGAGGGCGCTCAGGAATGCAGGTAGAGTCCAGGATGGGGGGTAAGCAGGGCTCAGGCCAACTTCAGGAACTCCTGCAGAGTGTTTTGCTCCACCGCTTCCACAAAGAGCTCGTAGTCCTGCAGGGAAAGGCGGCACGAGGGTCCTTGAGCCCGTGGCACCAAGTGGTGCCACTCACAGCCCTGGCACAGCTGGTTGTGCCAAGGATGACCAGACTAAGTGGGCACAGCCCCACTGCCACCCAAAGCCCCCTGCCCGGGTCCCCTTTTCCCAAGCCAAACAGCCACGAATCCTGGCAGCACCTGGTCCCTGCACCTCACAGGAAACTCACGAGGAATCCTGAACACCTGTAGCAAACCAAGGGACAGGACATCGCCCACCACCCCACCCCAGGGTGCCAACCCCCGGCGTGGAGCACGAGCCTCACCCCGCAGTACTGGTCTCCGTTGACGATCTGGGGTGGGATGGCTTTGGGGTTGCCTGCCTTTGCCCTCATCTCCTCCCGGAGAGCGTTGTCCTGGGAGATATCCACCAGCTCGTACTTGATGTTCTTCCCATCAAGGATTCGGGTTACTTCGCTCTGTTGGGATTTGATCTGGAAGCCGGGCGGGAAAGGCAGGTTACGGGGAGACGGAGAGGAGCCCGAAGGGTGGGCACACACCCAGCGTGCCGGCCACGCTCAGCACAGCGCCCACGGCGCGGACCCCGCCTGCGTGGGGGGACACCCAGCACGGAGGGGTGGGTTTGGGGAAAGATGGGGACGGTACAGCGCGAGCAGGGGAGGGGACACTGAGGATGGGGCGGAGGGGCTTCGCTGCTCCGCGGAAGAGAGCCGCCCACCCCCGGGAAGAGGGGCCCCGGTGCAGCCAGCCCTGCCCGCCGCAGCCCGGGCCCGCCGCCGCTCACCTCCCGGGAGCCGGTCACCGAGGTGCTGTAGACCTTGAG
>VZRX01024197.1:0-13348 GCA_013398075.1 Notiomystis cincta | reverse complement strand
CCCCGGCGGCACCGGGGAGCCAGCGCTCCGCTCCCTCCGGGCACCGGCACCGGGGAGCCAGCGCTCCGCTCCCTCCGGGCACCGGCACCGGGGAGCCAGCGGCACCGGGGAGCCAGCGGCACCGGGGAGCCAGCGGCACCGGGGAGCCAGCGCTCCGCTCCCTCCGGGCACCGGCACCGGGGAGCCAGCGCTCCCTCCGGGCCCCGGCCCCAGCCCCGGAGCTCCTCTCTCCCCCCCCAGGACGGCCTGGCACGAGTGGGTCAGAGCAGCTTTATTTGATACTCCAAATACTCGATACAAACACGCGTGAGACAGAGGCCGGTACAAAGACACTGAGCCCAACGGGACCGGGCACAACACGGGGAGCGGGGGGACAAGTGTGGCACGAGGAGTTGGGGACAGGGAGGGAACACGGTCCTGTCCCCTGGCCTGGGGTGTTCTGTAGCAAAGGGCCCAAGATTTCCCCTGCACCAGCAGCAAACAGCACATGGGATGGATCAGCCTCAGGGCCAGAGCGGCTCAGCTGTGCAGGAGGATGAGGAGGGGACACAGGACCTGGCAGCCCAGCTGCTGGGACAGGGCCAGGCAGAAGCTGAGGTGGTTTCAGCCACAATAATCTCATCTCAGGATCACCTCTGCAGGGGCAGAGGGCAAACCTGTCCCCTCACAGCACCTAGGAACGAGATCCTGCACCCCCAAAGCAAAGGTGAGAAGGAGATGGTGCCCAAACCCCCTCAGAACCTGCAGGGGCTAGCAGAGCTCTGGGCAGTCGGGACAAACAGCTTCAAAAATACTCTTGGAAATGTGTTTTGCTCAGTACACGGCACCAGCAGCCTGGGCAGGGACACAGCCAGGAACAGAACACCCAGGGAGGACAGACAGACAGACAGACACTGCCAGGCACACGCTGCTGCATGCTCCCCATGTGGGTCAAACCAACCAGCTCTCTGCCACCACCACCCATGCCACCACCAAACACCAAGAACAAAACAGATTTGGTCTTAAATTTTAACACAAAAGAGTAAAAAAAGCATTTCTGCCAAACCCAGGGCTCGCAGCCCCNNNGAGGGAGGGAAGGAGGGATGGAGGGAGGGACGGGAGGCTCGGCTCGGCGGGGCTCGGCGGGAGGGAGGGACGGAGGGATGGAGGGAGGAGCGGGAGCCCCGCCGCCGCCCGGCATGTGACTGCGGGGGCCAATGGGGCCGGCGGGCCCGGGCATGCGGGATCCGCGGGGCCGGCCCGGGCCACCGCCCCGGCGGCACCNGGACAGGGAGGGAACACGGTCCTGTCCCCTGGCCTGGGGTGTTCTGTAGCAAAGGGCCCAAGATTTCCCCTGCACCAGCAGCAAACAGCACATGGGATGGATCAGCCTCAGGGCCAGAGCGGCTCAGCTGTGCAGGAGGATGAGGAGGGGACACAGGACCTGGCAGCCCAGCTGCTGGGACAGGGCCAGGCAGAAGCTGAGGTGGTTTCAGCCACAATAATCTCATCTCAGGATCACCTCTGCAGGGGCAGAGGGCAAACCTGTCCCCTCACAGCACCTAGGAACGAGATCCTGCACCCCCAAAGCAAAGGTGAGAAGGAGATGGTGCCCAAACCCCCTCAGAACCTGCAGGGGCTGGCAGAGCTCTGGGCAGTCGGGACAAACAGCTTCAAAAATACTCTTGGAAATGTGTTTTGCTCAGTACACGGCACCAGCAGCCTGGGCAGGGACACAGCCAGGAACAGAACACCCAGGGAGGACAGACAGACAGACAGACACTGCCAGGCACACGCTGCTGCATGCTCCCCATGTGGGTCAAACCAACCAGCTCTCTGCCACCACCACCCATGCCACCACCAAACACCAAGAACAAAACAGATTTGGTCTTAAATTTTAACACAAAAGAGTAAAAAAAGCATTTCTGCCAAACCCAGGGCTCGCAGCCCCAGCATGAACCAAGAGCAGCCAAACACCACAAGTGTCAGCAGGATTCTTCCCTGTCATAACCTGGTATCTTGCTCTTATCTCGAGCTGTAAAACCAAAGTTCCACCCGCAGACTCAGTACTGTAAAGCTGTCACTGGGGTTAAGGAGGGTTGTGGTACAGGGAAACTGACCCCACAATCCTTTATTTGGAACTCCCATCACTTGCAGAAGAGCAGGGAAGGAGGGACAGGGCTATGACAAAGCCCAAGTGGCCAGTATGGCTTTCTCCCAGTAAAGGAGAGGTGTGTTCCCAGGGGCAGAGGCTCTTGGAGGCTCTGGCAGGGGCCACAGACACTTGGGGCTCCCCAGGATTGTTTGTGATGGCTCTAAAAGGCTGTGAGAAGGAAGAGCAGCTCCTCACCTGCCAGTGGATGCATTAGGCACGGAGCAGTGTGGGGGCACAGGCTTCTTCCAGCTCATTAAGGCACTTCAGCATCAATCCACTTCCTCTGCAGTCTGAATCACACCCCACTCCCAGCGCTATTTCAGGGGGACAAAAGGCTTAAGGCTTCTGGGGTAACTGCCCAGGGGGAGTGTTTCCAGAGTCCTTTAGTGCTGCTTTATGCCTCAACTCATGCTGGCTGCTGAAAGACACTGGTTGCCTTTACCTGAGGAAAGCAGGTCCTGCTCCATCAGTCCGAGGCAGCAGCAGCTCCATGTAAATGCCAGCAGTGTAACTGGCACACTGCCTGCCTGTGGCACAGAGATCCCACAAACACTGATCATCCTCTGGTCCCACTGGTCACACAGGACCTGCACAGGGAGGTTATCAGCAAGACCAGGGCATACACTTCCTTTTAGCCTTGATTTTAACTGTCACATTTGCATGTTCAGCATTGGACATGCCTGGAAGGCAAGTCAGAATTCATCTCCCAGCATCAGAGACCACACCAGCTCCAGCAAACACAGCATAAAACACATTCCACAAGATCAAAGCTACTGCAAAGCCTGACACTGAAGCCCTGAATTATCCCAGTTAGCCAGTCAGCAGCTGAACACTTCTGGCAACAAACCCCCTGATTCCTCACAGATCAGATAAGTCACACATCATCCTGTACCCGAGCAGAGGGATGGTAAAGTGCTGAATAGGTTTAGGGCCGTAGGAGCACGAGACTCCTGAGAGTTTCAAGTCTTCATTTCCTGCCTTACTTTGGGAGTGTTCTTTACTGGGTGATGCAGTTGTCTCCCATGTCCTGAGCGTATCTGTCAGATATTGCAGTCCTCAAGTCCTCCACCTCTTTGTGAAGCTGTTTTACCTCCACCAGTTTCTTAGCCAGTCCATCAGGGCTCAGCAGGTCATCCTTCTCCTTCACAGGGTACTGCACAGCTGTGGGGGCAGAGAAGGGAGTCTCCTCACATGCAGTTCTCACCAAGCATCACACACATTTGCAAGTCAGCCAGAAAAACCAACTCATGTTTGCAAAAGAGGTTCTACTTAACATTCAGTTACAACAACATGCACCTTTGAAGCAAGCCAACCACAGGAAGAAGAGTCCAGAAAGAGCAGAACTTTCCATGCTCTGTGTGAGTTATTTAATTCTGCCACAGCACAGGAACGGAAAGGTTTTCCTGCCGTCACTCTGTACTCACAGTGAATGCCCAGGAGCAGAGAGAGGTTGGGGTCCTTGCCCTGAGCCCTCTGGGTGACGATGCTGTAGACAGACTGTAAGTCCTGCAGGCAGCTGGCCAGCTCCCCGTGCAGCTCCTGGGCCAGGCAGGCTGTGTCAGCAGGCAGGGGCTGTGCTGTCAGCTGCGCCTGCCGCAGCCGCTCCTGCAGCGTCAGGTTCTTCTCGATCAGCTCCTGGTTCTGCACGGACAGCTGGACACACGGACACGGCACGTTAGGGGGCACTGGGGCACTGCTGCCACACCTACTGCACCTGCTCTGTGAGGGGAGCACGGAGGGCAGGAGCTGCTGTGCCTCCAGCCCCCCAGGCCGTGGCCAGAGGAGCGGATGGCACTCGCACACGGGCCGGGACCAAACGGGGAGTGTCCCCGGAACTGCACTGTCCCTGCCGAGGCCTGTGCAACAAAGGTGTCCAAAGGTGTCCAAAGGTTTCCAAAGGCTCTGCACCCCAGCCCCGGCCATCCCTTGCCCTCCAGGGCTGCTGCTGTGCTTGGACTCCTGTTCTGCTGCCCCCAGCCGGCAAGCTCGGCCTCCTCCACCCCATCCCCATGAAGTTCCCGAGGCACAACCTTTCTCCTGCTTCCCAGCAGGACACAGGCCCTTTCACAGCCCAGCAGGAAGCAGGAGAGACTGAGCTGCTGACTAAACTCAGGCCCTGCTAAAACAGTCCATTGATCATTCGGTGCTGCTCAGGCACTCCAAGCACCCCCTGACCTCCTTCACGGCAGCCCGGAGCTGCTGCAGAGCATTCTCCCTTCTCATCGCCTCCTCCTTCAGAGCTTGGCTTGTCCCCTCTTCCTGGGCCACCTGTTCCTCCAGGTTCTGGAACAGACCATGGGAACACATTAAGTCTAACTCATTTCACAGCATATTCTCAAGTCCTGGGTCCCTCCCCATCACCTCTCACCTTGATTTCCAAGGATAACTGCTCCATCTTCTTCTGCTTTTTGTCCACAATCTGCAATCCAAACCAGAGGCATCAGAACTGGCCACACAGATCCAGTAATACCAGCAGGAATTCTCCTTCAGGAGGACAGCATCTGCTCTCCTTCTCCTTCCTGTCCATTTACTGCTCTAATCACAGATGCTCTCAGGAGAGGACTTGGATAAAAGGCACCATTACATTTATCAGCTAAAACCAGACCAGATTGTATTCCTGTGGTTTTCCTCTTCTGCATTGTGCAGCTTCTCCCCAGCATTACTGGAGAAGTGTGTGGTTATCACATCAAGAGCAGCTTTTAGAACCCTGCAGTCTGGAATTCCAGGAACTGCTGCTTCAGTGCAACTGTGTTTGTAAAAGTCCCTGATTTCATCTGAGTGCTGGTGTGACTCAGTGGAAGGAAAAATGGGTGATTCCCGCCTGGGACAGCCCCTTACCTTCCTGAGGCAGTCACACTCTTTCTTCAGAGAGTCATGTTCCATTTTCTGCCTCTCCCCATCCTGGGCAGAGGGTCCTCTCTCTGCATTCTTTGCACACTGCTGCAACTTGTCCTGCAAGCTGCAAGTCACAGAACACCATGAGAAAAACCAGCTTTATTTACAGTGTCTCAATTACTTTAAAGAGGGAAACGATAGGAGGAGTGAAATTAATTTTGTATCAGATGTCAGCGTTGCCCTGTTTGCATCCCAGCCCACAAGCTGCCAGGGCTGTGCCTCACCTTTCCTGGGCAGCAATTCCTGCAGGGCCAAGATGAAGCTCATTCCTGACTCCTACCTGTGCACAGTGGACCGCAGCTCCACCTCCTTGCGTTTTTGGGTTTCCAGCTCCAGCTCTTGCTCCCTGAAAGCAGCCTGGACATCTCCAAGCTCTGTCTCCAGTGCCAGCACTGTTTCCTGCAGGGCTGTAGTCTTCAGTTCAGACTCCTTTAGCTGCAACAGAAGGGGAGTAAATGTAACTAAAGTCACCTGAGCAGGTATGTGAAGAGCTGCCACTGCAACTCAGAGGAAGTTTTACCTTCTGACTCTGTTTCTGGTGGTCCTCAAGGGTTGGAAGATCAGCCAGGTATCGCTCCAGGGTCTCAATTCTCTGCTGTCTCTCTCTGTTTTGTTCAGATTCCTTCTGGCATTTCTTTTTAAGGTTATTGATGTGTTTGTCTCTTCCCTTCACCTGCAGGGACAGTTACAGACAAGTTTAGTTTATATAATTTATCTATTCTTCAGCCTTCTGTAAGCCCATTCATTTAGCTTTTGGCACACCACACAACACCAAAATACAAGATCACCTTAACTCATTTCTGCTCATTTAGCTAAAGACAGGCTTTTTCTGGTTAAAAGAGGAGGTACTGAAATGCTTCTGACTGCAGGAGCAAAGGCTTTTGCTTGTAAACCACAGTCTATAAGGAGATGAGAAAACACCTGCAGTTACAGAGTGCCACAGAAAAGCTTCACCTCAGCACTACACTGACAAAACACACCTTCCCATCTCTAAAGCAACAGTATCTTACCCTTTCTTCCTGTTTCTTTAACTCCTCTGCGTGTTTCTGCACCGTTTCCTTCAGCGACTCCCGGACCAGCTTCACATCCACCTCAGCAGCAGCCAGTTTCCTCTCCAGCTCGATGTTCTCCTTGCTGAGGGACTCAGTCTTCTCTGTGAACTGGGCTCGCAGGAAGGTGTTCTCCCGCTGCAGCTCCTGCAGGCAGAGGCAGCCCCTGAGTCTGGGCAGTTACAGACCAGCCCTGGGCAGTCCCAGGCCTGTGTCCTCATCCCTCCTCAGCCCCACACATCCCTCAGCCCACCTGACACTCTCTGAAATAGCATCTGGCAGTGCTGCATCACCAGCACAGCTTTAATCCAACCAAAGGGCCTCAGGGCTGGAAATCTCAGGGGGATCCCAGAGGGGATGGTAACAACTTCACACAAGGGAAAATTTGACTCTGCACAGTCCTGCTCAGCAAACACCTCAGCAGGAGTGGCAGGGCCACTGGATCCAACACATACTTCTCACTGACACCTGCTGTACCTGCATCCTCAGCATGTAGACATCTCCATAGGAGGCTGGGCAGCCCAGCAGGGCACTGTGAACCTGCAGTTCGCTCTCCCGCACCTTCTGCTCCAGCTGGGAAATGTGCTGCCTTTGTCTGCAACAGAACAGGCAATTCACTGTTCTCAAACATAGAGAGCAGCAACACAACACAAACAGTGCCCCCACAGCACTGTGCTCCACACAGTGACAAGCAGAGCAGGGAGAACTCTGCAACTCAGAGCTCACCTGCAGAGAAATAGTCTGAAGGGTGAACATTTTGACTATTTTACAAATGTTATTAAATTTTCTTCCCTCCTCTCCCGTCAAAACCTTTCACCCAGCCATGATTACAGATAAAACACACAAGCCTTGCATGTTTTGGAGGATCCAGCTTGGCTGTGGAGCTTAGGAGTGAAATGAACAGACAGCAGATGACTCAAAATAAGGAAGAAAAAGCATTTACAGTCCAGATGCTGAAGGTACTTTTCATTAGGACTTAGTTTTTCAGAAACCTTCTAGCCTTAGATAAAGAAATTTTGTTTGCCAGCCAAGTCATAAACCCAAATTTAAAATAAAGGTCTCAAAGAGGTCCCAGAGAGTCCTTAAGCAAAAGAGGCAGTTATTTTGACATTCCAAATAATAGTGCTGTGAACAGAAATCTTTATCCCTTATAAAACACAGGAAACCAAAACCAAAATTAATTTGAGCCCTTCAAGATCCTAATTCCAAGGAGAGAAGAGCTCAGGTTGTTCTCTAAAGTCATTATATTGTTCTTTGCAACAAAGCAAGGTCAAAAGGGACTTCCTTGGTACTTTCCAAACCCTTCCTTTCCAAATGGAAATGGACTGGAGTCTTTGAGCCTCATCAGTACCAAAGCCTCACCTGTCAATGAGGAGCTCCTTCTCCTTGAGCAGGTTTTCATTGGAGTTCAGGATATTGATCCACTGAGCTGGGTCAGGTGCAGGCAGGGATGGGGAATACATCGAGGAATGGGGGCAGGCGCCTCCATTTTGTAACTGCAAGAGGAGACAAAGCAGGGAGGGAGAGGTCTGTGCCCCACAGGGGTGATTGCAACACTGCTGGAGCTATTTTGTACACTCTGTGCTCATCTGCATGCCAGGGCACGGCTATTTCAGTCTCTGTTGATGTCCAAGAACAAGAAACTTTGCCCAAGCACAACTGGAGATTAACAAATAATTTTAGATCACTGTGCTAGCTCGCTGGAAACAATTTGTCTCCATTAGGGTACAGCTGGTGGGAGGAGGTAAACAAACCATTTCCACCTAATAAACTGCAGTTAGTTTCATGCATCTTTTCCAAAAAAAGTCCTTCTTAACCCTAAATACAGAATAAAGCTATTCTAGACACTGTTTAAAACCTCTTGGCATGCTTTTTCTTCAGAGTTTCTATCAGACAGGGTATTTCAGCCCTTGATCTGGCAGGTGGTGCAGCACTGTAACACAACCCAAGGCTGCTCTACACACGCAGCGTGTCAAACGATACCTGTGACACCACAAGCTGTAAAAACAGACCATTAGGAGACTCCTGTGTCACTCAGGGACAAGCAAGAGACATTTTCCCCCTTGCTTCCTAAGCCTGGGACGACAATTCCTGCCTAAAGAGGCAGGAAAGGTTTCAAATTCACACAGTCACACGGGCAGCTGCCTACCTGCATCTGCTCCACCTGCAGGCGCACTTGGTCCAGCTGCTGTTTCCAGGCACTGAGCTCGCAGACTCCCTGGTGGGGGTGCAGCGTGCAGCCCTCCTGCACCCATGCTCGGTTTGGGGCAGTTACTACAGGTTTTGAGAAGAAGTTGTTGGCCTGGAGTGCCGCTGGCATCAGCCTGCTGCCGCTGGGCCACGGCCCGTCCCGGGGCTCGCAGGCGCCGTTGGCTCCCGGGCTCTGTTTGCTCTCTGGCAGCACCTTGTAATGGTCCTTCCCCGCCTCAGAGCCTGGGCTGAACTTGGGGCACGTGTGCAGAGGGTCAGTGCACAGAGTGTCCAGAAAGAGAGACTGGTTCAGGGTGCGCTCGATGGTGGGGGTGTCGAACTTCCAGGCGTCCTCTGTCCTCGTGTGGTCGCCAGGAGGCCACGAGCGCCCGCAGCCGCTCTCCCCCGAAGCCCCGTAGAGACGCAGGAGGTCCCTGGGGGGCACCTGGGAGGGCTTCCCGGCGTTAAAGTCACCGTTCCTCAGGAGCCCTGGGTGGTCGGGGGCAGAGCCCGGCACTGCAGGCTTTGGAGAGCTCTGGGAACAGCCCTGGTCCCCTGCAGGGCACAGCTTGGAGGGAGAGGCACCCAGCGTGGAAGGCATAACGTGGGCTGTTGGAATGGTCACCTGGGTTTTGATGGGGTGGAATGAGGAACTGCTACTGGAATTGCAAAAGTCTAGGGAAAGAAGAAGAGAGATACTCTAATTACAGTCCTGAAAACACAGTCCTCCAGTGAGCTTTCCAAAACAGTTTTAAAAGCAGTTCCTTTCCCTCTGAATATGTCCCCCTAAGCAGCAGCAGCGTGACTCAGGCACACCTGTGTTCCCCCTCACAAGTTTCAGGAACCTGCTGACCTTTTCCTACCACCACAGGAAGAATCTGACTTTAATCCATATTTTTAAATCCCTGTTTTCAAGCTACTCTAGTATAATCTTGAATCAATAATGTTATCTTTCTCTAGGTTTAGAAATCAAGTCCTTGATACTGAATAAAAAGGCTGAGACTTACTGAGCTGAACACTGAGCCCGTGATCCTGCTCTGCCCGTCCCACAGCTCAGCGACTCCGAAGCGTGAGCAGAGCTAAGAGGAGCCTTCCCTGAGCCCATGATGAGCCTCCAGCATTGCTGACCCGAGGATCTGACCTTCCAGCTCCTCCAGGACACCACGGCAAGAGCCTGTCCTGGAGCTGGAGCAATGGCTCTCACCTGTGGCCACAGGAAGTGAGACGGAGCTCCCGTCCTGCCAGCGGGGCCCCAAACCTGGCTGCAGGCAACTCGGGGTTATTCTTAGCAGCTCTCAGATTTCAATACAGCAACAGCAAGGGCTGAGAAAGGCAAACAGCAAAGTCCCACTCCTTGTCCCGATACGTTCTGTGTCGCAGGAATTCCAGGATTCTCCCAGGAACACACACTTGATTTCCTCAAGGCCTTGGCCAAAGGCCCATCCCCACGTGATGTTCCAACCAGTCACCCTCCCACCTGTTTGTACCCTCCAAGCACTGCTGCAACAATGAATAAACACTACAATTTGACTACAATCCAAATCAGACCAAAATCACGCTACAGGAGAACTGTCACGATAAAGGCACTCGATCCTTTCATTAAAAATTAGCAGTGAGGGCAGAAAATCTCTCAGCTGTGCCTGGGGACTCCAGAGAGCACCATGCTACCAGGCAGCAGCAAGCACTTCACCTTGGCACAGAGAAGAGACAGCACCATTTCCTTTTACAGCCCCTAAATTTATCCCCTGGTGTCACTGTCAGGAGCCCGAGTTCCCTGACCAGCAGGTCACGTGTGGGTGCTGCAATCAGTTCCTTGAGTGTGCTGAGGGTGCTCAGCACAACATTTCTGACTAATGTACTGAGCTCAGCGTGCCCCAGCAGCAGCCAGGGCTGCAGGGCACCCTCGGCTCTGACCAACAGCGCTGTGACATCACCAGTGCTCACCGGGGCCATTTCCCAAAGGGAAATCGTCTCCCCTGCCCCCACCTGCCAAAGGGGTGTTTATTATCCTGAGAGAGGCCTTAAACATTCAATTTCTAGCAATACTTCCAAGAGCCAGGCCTGCTAAAGCCTCCATTTCACTGGCACATTATTAAGAGCTACAGCTCATTCCAAAGGCTCCCAGAAACACAAGGATGTGTGAAGTGTTTTAAGGAACACCACAAACTTCTTCCTTACTGAAAAGAGAATCAACAAACATGAAAAAACAGGTGGAAAGGATTGCTAGGACAGGAAATTTCAGAGTGTGCCTCAGCTGAGGGCCAGGCTGCAGAGTTCTCAGCTCTAACACTGCAGAGCCAAACACTTCTCCACAAAGGCACCTATAATATATTTCTTAAAAAAAATATTTCAAAAAAAAATCACACAACAGACTTGCTGATAAATCTCTCACTGGACAACAAGAACCAGCAAGTCACCAGGGTGGCTTTTAGCCAGCTAAAAAGCACTGCAGAGACCATAACCAATCTCAGAGACACAGCCGGCCCCTTCCTCGCTCAGTGACATTCCAGACACGTGGATCTGGAGCAGCTCCAGGCTGACAGGCCGTGCCCTCCAGGTGTTACCGCGGCCCAGGGGTGCCCATCACCTTCGGTGCAGTCGGAGCAGGAGGTGCCGATGCCGCCGTCGCCGCTCTCGGCCACGCTGGGGCAGCGGCGGGCGCGGCTCTGTGATTTCAGGGACAGCGCCGGCGTCTTCCAGTCAGTCTCCAGGAACCTGCTCTTCTGACAGCTGCTGGGCTCTGCAGAGAGCAAATGGGGGGTTATGTTCCAGCCAACACACTGCAGAGCCTTTTAAGACACCTAATTAGCCATATGTAATTGCCAGTGCTTCCTGAAGCCACACTGATCCTTGCTGCCTTCCCTGTGTTCCTGCTAAAAAATATCTGCTGAAAAGCAAATGGCAGGAGGCACAGGGGAGTCAAACAGTGTCAACAGCAGCCTGAAAAACAATCTTGGTAAGGAAGTCAGAATGGAGAAGCTGTAAATTATATTCCCATTGATTGGCTTGGTCATGTTACACCCAGCTGGTGCTCTGACCTGAAAGAGCAAAACTGGGCAAATTAAAGAGGTATTTTTGCACTGACTCTAAAGGTCTCTCCCAGATTCATCAGCTATCAACTCAAGGGAGAAATTCCTTATCAAATGATTCCCTGCCCTTGCATGCTCTTTTTGGAATAAGACTTTTCTGAACAAAAAGCTTTTGGTAAAGAATCTTCTGAGGGTCACGTGTCTCCTCAGAGCAAGTGAAACAGGATCCCACAGCAGCAGGGTTTTGGAGAAAGGACTGCCCTTACCTGGTGGATTGTTCTGCAGGAGCCTCAGGTCTGGCTCTTTCTCAGGAGCAGCCATCTTATCTATCTAGAGAACAGGATAAATGAATAAAAATCTTATTTTAAGTGAGTATCAGCCACACCCTGTTCCCACTAACCAAGCAAAGGGTGCACACACATCAGCTACTCATCAGAGTAACACAGCATTTAATATTTAATTAGCTTCTTCTCCAAATATTTGGGTTTTCCCTGCAGCAACAGAGGCAATACTTTAAAAAACCACCAATCCTTGTAGGCTTCTTTATGCCTGAGAAAGAATTCTCGTTTGCACCATTCTCCAGGTACTCAGAAGCACCTTTCAGCTGTTATCCCCATGGCAGGTATTTAGAGAGCACCTGTCCCCATGGTACCTACATGCTGAATCTGTCTACAGAGACTAAAAATTTCTCTTTAAAAGTCTTAACACTCAATCAGATCGTTTCTGCCCTCTGTAGAGGTCACTGAGCAATTACATGAGGAAAAAAGTCCTTCAAAATTCAGCCTTGATGCTCCATGAACAGCAATCTTTACCTGGCCAGAGTTTTGGGTTAATTTATCTATTTCTCTGAGTGCTTCAGACAGTGAATTTCCTGTCTCTGATAACGCAAGTGCAATTTACATCTGCACAGTGGAAACTCAAGGCCTCTACAAACCCACACTCAATCCTCAATTAGCAGCTCTTACAGATTTTTGTTAAACTGATTCGAAGAGCTCAGAGAAGACATTAATTCCTAGAAAACATTCATATCACAGATTTTACAACATAGGAGAGGCATTGGTAATACAATAGGATAATGAACCAGAAACAGCATTTCACTCAGCAAAGAAATAAAACACTTCTAGATAAACGTAGTGCTTATTAAGGTTAATTTAGGCAGGTATGCCTAATTTTCGGTAAATTTAGGAAGGGCTGGTCCTTGAGGGCAGGGTGGGGGGACAGCCCCTGAGGAGCCGGTCCCTGAGGGCCTGGGGGCTCCGTCCATCGGGACCCGACCCTAAAAAGGGGCTGTCGGTCCCTGTGGGCTGCCCGAAGAGGAGCCGCAGCCGGTCCCTGAGGGGCTGGGGGCTCCGTCCATCGGGACCCGACCCTAAAAAGGGGCTGTCGGTCCCTGTGGGCTGCCCGAAGAGGAGCCGCAGGCGGTCCCTGAGGGGCTGGGGTGGGGGGGAAGGCCAGAAGGAGCTGAGAGACCGGTCCCTGAAGGGCTGGAGGGTCCGTGCTGCGGTGGCGGTGCGGCGGTGGCGCTGCCGGAGCCCGGTGGCGGTGCTGGCGGTGCTGGCGGTGCCGGTACCGTGTGGGCCGGGGCTGGGCCGGGTCCGGGCCGGGTCCGTCCCTCACCTCCCGCTGCCGCTCCCGCCACCGCCGCGCGCCGCGACCGTTACCCCGCCGGCGAGGGCGGGGCAGGGGGGGCGTGGCCTCACTTCATACCAACCAATCGAACTCCGCGGCCACGCCCCCGCACGTCGCTCATTGGCTCGCCCGAACGCTGTCCCCGCCCCCGCGGCGCCGCGCAGGCAGCGCGGGCCCTGGCGGGGGAAGAGTGGCCGCGGGCGGGACCCGTAGGGCGAGCCCCTGAGGGAGCCGGGGCCCTGAGGGAGCCGGGCCCCCGAGGGAGCCGGGCCCCTGCGGGAGAAGCGGCTCGGGGAGAGCTCCCCGCGCTCCGCGGGTCCCGGGCAGGAGCAGCAACGGGACAAGAGCAAACGGCCGCAGGGTGCACCGGGGGGGTTCAGGTTGGGCGTCAGGAGGAATTTCTCCATGGCAAAGGTGGTCAG
>VZRX01024196.1:0-11718 GCA_013398075.1 Notiomystis cincta | reverse complement strand
CTCCGTGCTCCCCCCACCCGGGCCATCATTTGGTGCTCCCTTGCCCCGTGGGCAGGATCTCCACCCCGCAGCCCCTCCAGCACCAAATCCCAGCCCCTAAACAGCCCCCCAGGGCCGGCAGCTTCCCGCATCCCTTTCCCCTTCCCGCAGCCAACATAATGGCCGGAGCGCGGCCAGGCTGCAGCCGCCTCCTCCCTCGCCCTGCCCCTGTTTCCATTTTATGAGCTTTTTCTTGCTATAAATATGGTTTTGAGAGCCCATTTATCAGGTCCTGCAGCTCTGGAGTCAGCCTGCCGCGCTGCCCATGACAGGTCAGAATTGACTCGTATGATATTAGAATTGCTATTGATCCCTTCGGCACCTCGCCCCGCTCCCGGCTCCGTGACCCAGTGTCAGCCTGGGCAGCCCCCCTGCTCCGGCCGCCCCACGCTTCCCCCTGCCCACTCCCATCCCTCTGCTCGTCCCTGTGGCTGGGATGGGGTCCCTGCTCCCTGTGCACCTTCACCCTGAGAGGACCCTCCCCCCATGCCCCCCGTGGGTCCTTTATCCCCCAATCGACCCCCTCCAGCTGTTTCCTTGGGAGGTGCTGATCCATCCGGAGCTGCTCTGTGCCCAGAGCTGGGTGATTCACCAGCGAAAATCCTGCTCCAGTATGGGGGATTTTCAAGACTCTGAGCCCATTGCATGAGGGCTTTGGGGCTGAGATGGGTGTGGCACTCCAAAAAGGCAGTCAAACCCTCCGTGCTTCAGTTTCCCTGCCTCCAAAGCGAAGTATCTTCAACCCCTTTTCCTACAGGATTCTGGACCAAAATCCACTGAAGTCTCAAGTAGCTCTGGGTGTTGCTTTTATCAACACAGGCAAATGCCACCAACTATTTGAGCTGAATTAACCTGGTTTCTTCCATCCCTGTTTCCTGGGGGATCCATGCAGGTTCCTGCTGTGCTAGAAGCCTTTCAGCAGTTTCCCTAAACACAGTGATTTTCACTCCCAGGTTTCTTTGACCTCCTACCAAATCTCCATCTTTCTTTTCCCTATTTTTCCCTAGAGAAGTAGCCTGCTTTCTGGTCCCTCTTGGGCTGAATGAAGGGCACCAAATGAAAAGAGCAGGCAGCAGGATCAAACCATGCAGGAGACAGTCCCCCTCTATGGAAATGTCCTCTGCAACAGCAAGATGCTGCAGACACTGTAAGGGTAGCCAGGAACAAGAAGCATTTTCATGGGAGACAAACTACCCATGGCCATGCCCAGCCAAGTCACCAACCCTGCACCTGAGGGCTGAGGGAGTAGCTGGAACTGCATCTGGGGTAGGGGGACATTTCATAGCCACACACAGTCAAACGTGGTCATCCATGATTGTGCGTGGTCATGGATGGTGGTGAGTGGTCATGTGTGGTCATACAAAACTGTGCATGGGAATACAGAGATGTCCATGATCATGTGTGGTTTTGTGGGTCATGGACAGTGGTGAATGGTCATGCACGGTCATCCATGGTTGTGCATGGTCAGCCATGGTGGCAAGTGGTCGTGTGTGGTCATAGATGGTTGTTCAAGGCAATATATGGTTGTACAATGTTGTGTGTGGTCGTGGATGGTGGGGCATGGCTGTGCATGGTCATCCATGGTTGCACATGGTCATGGATGGTGGGAAATGGTTGTGTGTGGTCATACATGGTAATAAACGGTTGTATGTGGTCATGTATGGTCACACGTGGTTGTGTGTGGTCACAGATGGTGGTGAGTGGTTGTGCATGGTCATGGATGGTGGTGAATGGTTGTGCACGGTTGTACATGGTCAGCCATGGTTGTTCATGGTCAGCCATGGTTGTATGTGGTCATCTGTGGTTGTACATGGTCATCTGTGGTTGTACATGGTCAGCCATGGTTGTACATGGTCAGCCATGGTTGTACATGGACATCTGTGGTTGTACATGGTCATCTGTGGTTGCACATGGTCAGCCATGGTTGTACATGGTCAGCCATGGTGGTGAGTGGTCATGTGTGGTCATACACAGCTATGCATAATAATATTTGGTTGTACATGGTCATGTGTGGTTGTGTGTGGTGGGGAATGGTTGTACATGGTCATTCATGGTTGTCCATGGTCAGTGGTGGTGGTGAGTGGTCATGTGTGGTCATTCATGGTTGTCCATAGTCAGTGGTGGTGGTGAGTGGTCATGTGTGGTCATTCATGGTTGTCCATGGTCAGTGGTGGTGGTGAGTGGTCATGTGTGGTCATTCATGGTAATACTGGGTCATGTGTGGTTGTGTGTGGTCATGGATGATGAGGAATGGTTGGGAACGCTCAGGTGGGCTTGTGCACTGTAATTCATTGTCCTGCATGACAGTGAATGGTCACTCATGGTCACTCATGGTCACACATGGTCACTGATGGTCACTCATGGTCACACACGGTCCCACTTGGCAGTGGTGGCATCCAGAGCCAGGTGTCTGTGCCCACAGCCCAGGGCAGGACACGAGGAGCTCACAGCTCTGGGTGCAGCCTTAGGGATGCCAAACGCCAGCCCCAGCTTTCCAAGGAGTTTGTCTCCAGCCAGGACTGGTGATCGATCAGGGGGAAACTCCACATCCTCCTGAGCAACCCAGGATTAATTTATGTTTGTCTGAAGGACGCTAATTAAGCCTCTTTAAGAGAAACTTAACTTTAATACGGTGATCTAGTTGATATTAAGAAGCTGCCAAGGAGAGCTGGAAGCAGCTGATCCAACTTCTGGCCAGAGGCTCCTCTGAGCTTCAGGATCTGCTCAGCCCAGAGCCAGGGCAGGACCCCTCTGCCTTGGGATGCTTCCCACGACATTCCCTGCTCCTGCATCCCACCTGCTGCAACACCCAGAGGGCACAAAACAAGGACCAAATCTGACCCAACCTGGGCTTATCAAACAGGACCAAAAGTACTTTTTTTCCAGTTTATCGGCAGTTTCCCACTCCCCAGCTCCAAAGAAAATAAATAGAAGTACTTTGATCTGAAATGAAAACTGGTCCAAAATCATTAACAAATCGAAAGTCAAGCAAAAACCGATAGTTCTGGGTCAGGCAGCACATTTGGGTTTGATTTCAGGCTTTGAGGCACAGCTCGAACATTTTAAGGTCAAACCAAGGGAAATTCTTCCAAAGTTTCTCCGGTGGAGTTGCTTGGCACTGGAGCTGCTCTGAAGTGAGGTGGCACAGCTGGGCTCTGCCGGAGCCCGACATCCCCTGGGATGCTCCCGTTGCCCTGGGACACGAAGCAGGGCCTGATCCTGCTGCCCTGGCTGGTGCAGGAATTCTGGAGCTCCCTGTGCTGCCCTGGTTCCCAGTTCCACCAGTGACAGCTCCCCACCCACGCCAGGACAGGCCAGCAGCCCGGGCTGAGCAGGGGCAGCAGCTCCTCGTCCCGGCGAGCGCCGTCACCCGGGGCAGGGCAACACACATCGAGTCAACAAAAAAATCTCCTGGCAGCTCCATCTCTTTTTTTTTTCCCCCCTTAAAGCAAACATCTTCATTACAGCTCGGAGTTGTTTAAATAAATGAATTAATATTGACAAACCATCAACGAGGCTAATAAATGATTAGTTAAAGGCATACATACATCACATTACGGTTAGCATTAGCCGGAGCTTAATTACTTGTGGAGAGGATCCCATTAGAGGAGGTGCTACAGCGCCGTCACCCTCCACAGCCCTCTGCTCCCTCAGGGCTCCTGCGGCCCTGCCAGCCCCCGGTGACACCGTGGGGCCCTGCCAGGGTGGGCACCAGCAGGGCAGGGAGTGGCAGAGGGATCCTGTCCCTGCCTGCTGCCCCCGGCACGTCCCATCTGTGCAGCGAGCGGACGGACTCCGAGCTCTGGGCAGGAGGAGTCTGACCCCTGGCCTGGCACGAGGTGGTCAAACACCCAGATCCATGCAGCCTGTGAGGAGAGACACCAGCAAATAAAATAGGCAATAAATAATAATAACAATATCATAAAATTTTCAAATTTATTGAAAACCGGTCCACTCGCCGAATATTGGATTTTTCTATTATTTACGCAGCTGCTGATTTTCTGTAAATATTTAATGCCCCATGGATTTTTTTTTTTCCAAAGTACAAATCTGAACAATTTCTAAATTTAAAATCCATTGCAAGGCAACACGGCGAGGGCCTGATCCTGCCCCCCCTCCCTCGGTGGGAGCCAATGTGCACCTGGAGGTGTCCATGGAAACTCCTCCTGCTGGGGATGTTTTGGGTTGTCCTCTCAGCCCTCGGATATCAGAGGGGACAAATGGGCAAAGTGAGACCTCTAAAAACTCCTAACAATCTTTTTGGTGTGTCCAGCAGGCTGTGCCAGCCATGCCAGGGTGCCCAGGCCACCGTGCTGGTCACACCCGTGGTGTCACTGGGTCGCTGCTGTGGGGGGAGAAGCCAAAGAGCCCAAAAGGCAAAACCTGAGATGAAAGGCAGCGAGAGCCCAGGCTCACATCCATATGCAATTGGGCTTGGAGAGGTTTGTTAGGACTAAAGAGGCGCTTTCATCCCTTCCCAAGGTGTTGTAATGTATCCCCAGCTGGCTTTCATCTCCCCCTGATTGATACTCAGGGCTCTAATGAGCGTGACGGGAAAAGTGGCCGAGGCAGGGGGAGGGGAGGGGGGACACGGACCCCTCTGCAAAGGTTTCAAAACACTTTCCATGTTGCAGCTAATGAGGGGATCAAGAGGGGAGCTGGAGCTGTGCCAAGGAGGGGTGGGAGGACGGGGCTCCTTGGGGGCCCTTGGGTGCAGGTCTGTGCCCACCTTGGGGACACTGAGCCATGGGTGACCCCCGGGAGCATTTAAAGCCAAAGAAGGACGTAAACCCCCCACTGCTCTTGTGTCCCCTCCTCTGTGTTTGTCCCCTAACTACAGAGCAGTGGGAGAACGGCCCAGTGGCCACTCTGCCCTGAGAGGGGAGGGTTTGTCCCCCTCTCCCCAGAGTGAGAGAGGAGCCCCAGGACAGAGCACTCTGCTCCCAGGGAGGTTGGATGCTCAGTAGGCATCCTCCTCCTCGCTCCTGGGCTGAAAATCACAGAATCCCAGAATGATTTAGGCTGGAAAAGACCTTAAAGCTCTTGTTAAATGCCCCCTGTCATGGGCAAGGACACCTTCCACCAGACCAGGTTGCCCAGAGCTCCAGCCAGCCAGGCCCTGAGCACTTCCAGGGGTGGAAAATCTGGACTAACACTGATGGGACCTCCCTGCACCCCCAGCACCTCCCTCCTTGTGCTCCCTTCCCATTTATACCACCAAGGGCAGCTTGGTGGTGTCCCTGGCTCTGCTCCCTGCCATGAGGAGCCAGCAGGACTGTCACCCCCCCTCTTGTTATGGCACCTAGGATGAGCCCTGCTGGCACCTGCTGCAGGTCCCCAGCTGCCTCCTGACACGGCCACCCCAGTGCCACCAGCTCTGGGTGCAGGGCAGTGCTGCCACATTCCCCCCACTGCAAAAGGGAGACGAGAAAAAAAGGGGAGAAGAGAAAAAAAGAAGGGAAGAGAAAAAAAGGAGGAAAGAGGATAAAAGGAGGGAAGAGAAAAAAAGGAGGGAAGAGAAAAAAAGGCAAGAGAGGGAAAAAGAGGGGGAAAGAAGGAGAGGGGGAGAGATAAAAAGGGAAGAAAGAGAAATGCATGAGGAAAAGATATAAAGAGGTAAAAAAGCAGCTTCTTCAGAAATCCCTGCAGCCGGGTGGGTTCAGAGCCTCCACATCTGCCTGTAGCCGGCTCCAGAGCTGCCCTGGGTGTGTCCGGGTGTGTCCCCGAGTCCCCAGCATTCCGACCTGGCTGTCCCCAGGCTCCTCTCCCTTCCCGAAGACACCCAGGGAGAATTAACCCAGCGGGTCCCAGGTCCTGGCCACCTCTCCCGTGGACAGGGTCACTGGCAGGGTCCCTCCTGTCCCTGCTGGGGGATCCCATCCCCTGGGGCAGGTCCTTCCCTGCTCCCCGAGAGAGACTGGGGCACCGACCTGGATGGAGCCTCCACAGCAGGGACAGGAGGGACCTGATCCTGCTGCCTGTCCCACCCCTGTCCCAGCTCAGGGACACCCCTGTCCCAGTTCTCTGTCCCAGCTCAGGGACACTCCCCTGTCCCAGCTCAGGGACACCCCTGTCCCAGTTCTCTGTCCCAGCTCAGGGACACTCCCCTGTCCCAGTTCAGGGACCCCTCTGTCCCAGCTCAGGGGATGGAGCTCAGGCAGGACAAGGCAGTTGTCACTGGCCCAGGAGGGACTGAGCAGATCTGCACCCCTGGGGACATCAGGGGAAGGCTGGCGTGTCCCCAAGGTGGATTGAAGGGAAGGTGACCTGGGGGAATCCTCCTGCTGGGCTGGATGCCCATGGGGCAAGGCAAGGGAAGTTACAGCAGCTTCTCCCAGGCAGCCAGACTCCCACAACAGATCCAAAGGTGTCCAGGACCTTTGGCTCCACTGACTGGGAGTGCTCCAAGCTGCACATCCCAGGTATTCTGGGGAGCCAAGTGCTGTCTCCTCCCTCCATTCACTACCCCAGTGCAGTTCCCTCCTCTCCTCTTCCCACTTCAGCACCTGCTGCCCTCGGGGGGCTCTGGCAGTGCCAGCCCCTGGCCCTGGCTCTGGGCATCCTTCCCTACAGCTGTCAAGGCAGCTGGGAGGGAAAATCAAACCAACAGAACCAAAAAACCCCAGCCCAAATCACAAACCATTTCCCAGGACCTGCTGGGGTATGAGGCAGAACATCCATGTGCAGCCACCTGGGAACAGGGATGGGATTTTTACCATTGTGTCATTTTCTATTTTCACAGAATGCCAGAATGGTTTGGGGCATAAGGGACTTCAAACTTCATCTCATTCCACCCCCTGCCATGGGCAGGGACACCTTCCACTGTCCCAGAGTGCTCCAAACCCCATCCAGCCTGGCCTTGGACACTGCCAGGGATCCAGGGGCAGCCACAGCTGCTCTGGGCACCCTGTGCCAGGGCCTCCCCACCCTCACAGCCAGGAATTCCTTCCCAATATCCCATCCAGCCCTGCCCTCTGGCACTGGAAGCCATTCCCTGTGTCCTGTCCCTCCAGCCCTTGTCCCCAGTCCCTCTCCAGCTCTCCTGGAGCCCCCTCAGGCCCTGCCAGGGGCTCTGAGCCCTCTCCAGGTGAACCCCCCCAGCTCTCCCAGCCTGGCTCCAGAGCAAAGTTGCAACAATTTATTTCAATTCTCTCCCTGCCCCTGGAGCCAGCCAAGATGCAGGAATTAACACACCAAAAAAAGTGAAAGGAAAAGAAAGGGGGGACGGGATCCCCACTTTGTCTGGAGTTCAGAGAGACCCACCCAGAGCCTCCAGAGCCACCAGCCCAGTGAGGAGCTGGAGGATTTCCCACCCCTGGCACTGCTCTGGTACCGCAGTGGCACCCAGGACCCATCACAGCTCCCAGAACCCACGGGGGGCCTTCCCCAGAGTTTCCAGACCCTCAAGCAACTACTTGGAAAACCAGAAATGCACTTAAAAGCCTCCCAAAATTCAGGGCCTGAGGCTTTAAAAGCCGACCCCCAGCCTGGCCACAGGCAATGTCTGTCCAAGCAACTTCAGCGCCCTGAGCAGCTCAGGACTGCCAGGAGCTCAGCCCCAGCCTGGGGCTCCAGCCCTGCAGCTCCAAGGCTCTGCCCCAGGGCATCCCTGCCCTTCCCACAGAGAGCTGGGAGGAGCTGCTGGGCATCCCAGGTGGAGGTGGCACGGGTGCTTCAGCATTTTGGGATCCATCCCTCTCCCATTGCACACAGCAGCCAGCCGAGGGATCGATAGGATTTTATCTTACCCTGGGAGGAGGAAGGTAAAAATAAACAGGAGAGTGAGGGAGGAGAGACAGAGGAGCAGACAGAGTGTTTGGCACTGGTGGAGCAGGGGCTGAGAGGTGCCTGGGGTGCAGCATCTCCAGCCCTGGTGGGTCCCAGAGGTCCCATCTCAGCCGTGAGCCTCCAGCTGTGAGCACTGGGGCCAGGTGGAAAGGAAACCTGCAAGATGCAACAAATAACCTTGTTTTCTCCCCCAGATTCCCTTGCCCCACCACCAACCAGCCTCTCACTGCCCCAGCACTGCTCATGGGCACCACCAAGGGTCCTGTCCCCTTCCCTTGGGTGAACCCCCCCAGCTCTTGGCTCCCTGTCCCCTTCCCTTGGCCCCCTGTCCCCAGTGCCCCCAGTCACTGCCTGGGTCTGCTGGTCTGACCCCAAACACGGCACCACTGGTCCCAGTGGGGTGTTTGGGGACCCCCACCCTGTTGGGGCCCCACTTGGGGCAGCTGCTCCCCCGGATCCAGCAGCACCAGGATCCAGAGTGGCTCCAGGACAAACAGGGAGGAAAAAGAGTGGAGCAGGGAGCAGGCACAGCTCCCACCAGGCTGCTGTGGGGACAGCCCAAAGCCCAGCCCAGCCCCTCTGGCAGCTCGTGACCTTCCCTGGGCTGGCCCTGCTCCCTCAGCCCCTCCAGCAGCTGCCTCTCCCCGCCGCCCTCCCCTCCCTGCCCACCTCTAAAGGGTCCCGAAGTCGCTCATTTTCCAAGCCCAATTGCTCCTGCACGACGCTCCCGGCCCCAAGGCTGCCCCTGGTGGGCACGGGCAGACCCCGGGACCCACGAGGAGCCTTCATCCCCCAGCTCTGCGTGGCATTCCCAGGCCTCTGGGCTCTCCTGGAGAGGACAACCCAGCAGCAGCAGGGTGAGCCACGGCCCAGACTACCAGGGAATGGGCACAGAGGGCTCTGGCTGGGATTTGGGAGCTTTATCTGCCCAGGCAGGAGCTGCTCCCTCCTGGCACTTCTGGGGAGCGGTTTTGGTTGAGCCCCAGCTCCTCACCTTGTTCTCGAGTGGAGTGGAAGCTGGAAGGAGCCTCCCCTGCAATGCAAGAGCACCCAGGACACAGAGCTGCAGGGCTCGGACTCACCAAACGAGCTGGAGCAGCAGCAGTTGGCTGGAAGAGGATTTTGGTAAACCCACACCCCTCCACCAGGCCCCTTCCTCCCGCAGCCCCCTGCCCTCCCTGTGCCACAGCCATGGGGAAAAGCTGTGTTTGGGCAGCTCCAAAGGCAAAGCCCTGGGAGATGGAGAGTCTGGGATGAACCAGACACTTCACCTGCCCTGTTTCATGGGACTGGGTCCTTCCCTGGGTGTTCTGCCTTTTCCAAGGAAGACCAGAGGTGGGAATCGCTGTGGCTGCTTTGGGAGGAAAGGTTTTCTGTTAGCTTTCACCACTTCTGACCAGTTCCACAGGTATTCCCACCTATCTGGTGACACCTTTTGAACCCAGAGCCTTCAGGTCCATCCCTGTGCCCCAGAGGAGCCCCCGGGGTGAGAATCCCAAGGATCTCTGGGCCTCAGGCGTGCACCGAGCGCTGCCTGTGCTCAGCTCCTCTGGAGCTGCCACTCCACAGACCCTGCACAGCCCAAACCTCTGCGGGGAGCTGGTTTACAAGAAGAGGAGTGCTGGCTTCCCAAACAAGCCTCCCAGTCCACAACACATTTCCAGCCATACATAATCTAATATACGTTACCATAGCGCCAATCAATAACTCAGTAGGCCAGCTCCGAAATTATTCTCTTAAAGGGCCAGAGCTCCTCTTCCTCCCCCTCCCCAGGCCCATCTGCCTCGTGTCACGGCCCAGAGGAGCCTCGTGTCCCCCCCAGGTGTCACCTGCCAGGCAGGACACAACTCTGGGCGGGTGGTGACACCTTCACCCATCACAGCCGCTCCGTGCCCCGTCCCTGTGTCACAGCGTGAGGGACACGTGGGTGCCACCCCAGGGCACATCTCTGCCACCACTGCAGCTCCCTCCCTGCTCTGCAGCTCCATATGGACACAGCTTTCCCTGCTCAGCATCCCCGTGCTCAACAGGACTCTCCGGGTTCCCGGGAGCGACCCCTGCCCCTGTCACTGCGAGCCTGGGGACAGGGAGCTCAGCTCCGGGCCAGCCCCTGCCCTGGGCACACCCCCAGGCTGCTGCCCCGCTGCTGCCAAAGCTCCCGGGAGCACCTGGAGTGTGTTTCCAGCCCGGCTCCCAGCTTCTCCTGCTCGAGATCCAAGGGAGGAAGAGCTCCCAAAGCCCCCACAGTGCGATGCCCTCCCTGGATTTAACCCTGTCCCAGGAAAAGCGTCCCGAACGCCGCCGCTCTGCGCTCAAGGCATCCCGCACAAACCCGTCCTGCATCCCGGATTTCCAGACCCGAGGCTGTGCCCTCCTCGCTCAGGCACTCGAGATCCCCTTATAAAAGTGGCACGGGAGTGGCAGCGCCTGGAGCCGCTGTCTCAGGTGGCCGCGGTGGCTCCTCCGTGCGCAGCCCGAGCCCTGCAGGGCAACTCGCGCTTTCAGAAACCCCCGAACACCGAAACACAACGGTGCCAGCCAAGGTCGCCTCCTCGATGTCTCAATTCCAGAGAAGACAAGCCAGGAAGGCAGGAAGAGGAAGAATAATTACAAGGAAGCTGGAGAGGGGATCTTCATCAGGAGCTGGAGTGACGAGAAAAGGGGGAATGAGTTCGCACTGGGAGAGTGGGTTTAGATCAGGTATTAGGAAGATGTTCTTGGCTGTGAGAGGGCACAGGGTGCCCAGAGCAGCTGTGGCTGCCCCTGATCCCTGGAAGTGCCCAAGGCCAGGCTGGACGGGGCTTGGATCAGCCTGGGACAGTGGAAGGTGTCCCTGCCATGGCAGGAGTGGCACTGGATCGGCTTTAATGTCCCTTCCAACTGAAACCATTCTGGGACTCTGTGACAATTAATAAGATCCTAATCAGCCTGAGCAAGAAGTATGGGCTGCAAAGTGCCTCATTTTGGGTGGAGTTTGGGAGGTTTCTGCCACGTGCTCCTGTTTGATTGGCACTTCCAGGATTCGGAATCTCCCCCCTGCGCCCGGGGCTGAGCCTTCCACGGCCTGGGGATGACCTGGGGCTGCTGCTGCTGCTGCTGCCAGGGGCTGTCCCAGGCTGCTCCTGCCCCCTCAGCACCACGGAAACGCTCCTGGGGGCATTTTAAGGTTTTGCTTTTTTCCAAGCTCACAACAAAACAGTGCACGGGCAAGGGAGACGCTGTGACCTGGATGTAGGCAGGGTCTGGTCGCACCCCACTCCTCTGAGCACCGGGAGTCCTCTTGAAGGAAAAGCCAAAGGATTTTCATAGGAATCTGGGGATTTTTCTCCCCTTTTATTTCATCACACCCCCAAAACGTTTCCGTGGAAACCTTGACCAAACACCCTCCCCGAGAGCTTTGTGTTTGCCACACTTTTACCCCGAGATACCTGGCCGTGGGCACAGATGACCCCGCCGAGCTGGGATCGCACCGGGCACCCTCGGGCACGGCCTCGGGAACCGAACCTCGCGTCGGGGAGAAGCCCTGGAGCCGCAAGGTCCCTGCAGCCGTCCCCTGCCCCAGCGGCATCCCCGGCCCCGGGCAGGGCTGGAGCCCCCGGGGACCCCTCTCGGCATCGCCAGCTGCCTTCCAGCAGCCCCCGAAGGGCAGCGCGGCCCCGGCAGCGCTGTCAGCCAGGCTCTACGTCTTCCATTAATTCACTTCACACTGTCCATATTGATCGGCTCTGCTCTCTCCCCGGTGCCCCCCCCTCGCAGCCCTCCCCCCCGCCGGCTGCTGCACCGCTGGGCAGCCCAGCCTGCATGCTGCATGATCCATACAAACTCACTTACTCAGGGAAATCAATGGGCTCGAAAGAGCACACGCAGCAAGGCGAGGAGTCTGTCTGGGGA
>VZRX01024186.1:3683-36898 GCA_013398075.1 Notiomystis cincta | reverse complement strand
TTGTCTTTCAAACCAAGACAGTATTTAATAGTCATACCTGATCCCCAGATGTGTGGCTAAAAATAATATATTTTTTCTCTCACTAATATTTGGATATTAGAAGCTGGAAATAAACTAGGTTTACTTATTTATGGGCAGGTTATTCCATGTTTTCTTGCCTCTTTCCATGAAAATGCTTGTGCTGGTCCTAGTCAAAGGCAGGCTCTTGGATGTGACACCCATGTTGGGTCAGGATGGCATTGCCAACCTTTGCCTGGGCTAATGCCTGCCCTGCTGAGCTGTGAACATCTCTTGGAGCAATTTGCCATTTGTCAGGAAGAAATGGGAGACAAAACTGCTTTATCTCATGCTGCAGCTGCAGGTGTGTCCCAAAGGTAGGGGGAGCTGAATTAAATCTCCCTTATCCAAAGCCCTGAATCCCACTCTCTTCTTAATAATGAAGAGATTTACTCCAAGCCTTTTCCAATAAAACTCTGAGTGTGTATGTATGTTGAAGGATGAAGGCAAACATATTTGAAACCTGAAAGCAGAGCAAGAGGTAAAACCTTATAAGTTTGACTTGGATAATTTATAATCTCAACACTAGCTGTCTAACTTCAGTGATTTATTGCATTTTGAACCATATTCTTTTGACTTTGGGATTTCAAATAAAGCCCAAGTTTTCACTGTGCCTATGCAAAGGGTACAGAAGACCACATGGAGAGCTGGTCCATGGATCTGGTTACAACTTCAAGCTGAGAAAGTCTAAAGGAAAGCTGGGGGAAGAGTCCCTGATTTCCAATACCCTTTTCCTCATCATGGGCCAATGTCAGAAGTGAGTTACCAGGACAGATGGCCCTTTTGATCTGTCCCAGAAAGGTCATTCCTGCATTCTTATTCTCATCAGTGTTTGTTACAAATAACACTACATCCACTGAACTTTACAGCTGTAAAATGAAGACCCGGGAAATGCCAGTATAAAAAAAAAATCCTTATTTTATAATGTTCTTTCTCATGATGAAGCTTACACTGATACAAGAATAATTCAGCTTCAGACTCAGCTTCCACATGGACTATTTTAACCAGATTATATAAAGACAGACTTTATTAGAAACTGGTATTTTCAGAAATGTGCTGCAAAAGAAGAAAAGTGGAGTGCAGCAGCAATGTGTGTGCTCAGCATTTCCAAAGAAAACTATGTTTATGGATCATATAATGTGTGAGTATACTTGCATCCCTCTGCAGATCTTTGACATCCCTGGTCATTTGGTCCAGCTCTGGCAGAGCAGAAAATTACTCAGAGAGAGGAAGTGTGAAAATTTTGCAGAAACCGACGGAAGGGAGAGAATCCACCATTTCCTGCAGCAAAGTTACTGTGCCACTAAGCAGCAGACAATCCCCATTAAAAAAGTTACTTTGGTTATACTGATGATGGGAAAGCTTTCAGCTAGAGCTTAGGATTTCTGAGACATGCAATAACACCAGCTTCCAGGCACGAGTTCTTTAGCTCATGCAACAGCTCCTTCTGTCAGGGCAGCAGTTTGAAGGAATGTGTTCTATCATGTCCATCTGCAGTTGCCTGTGACTGAATGTGAGCCAGGCCCAGGTTCTTGGCGATGGGGATGATTTGCAGCACCAAGTTATGCTTGCTGCCAGTCCCTTCTTCCCTCCCTGTCCTGCAGCCTCTCTCAAACCAATGCTTCCCACTTCAGGGAAGCTGCCTTGCCCCTGTCCTCCCTGCTCAGCTGTTTCAAGGCAGCTGCTGGGTTTGAAAGCTGGTCTTTCTTCTATTTTTTGGAGACACTTGTTTTTTTAATTTCATGCCTAGGCACCTGTCCCAGTAGTAACTCTCCTGTGCTCATGGCAGCCCGTGGCAGTTTAGTCTCTTATTTACAGGGGTCAGACATTGGGTGGACTCCACAGGGCTGTCTTTGTAAGCACCAATGGAAGAGGGAGGGTAGCATTTACCTGTATCCATCTGCTGAGTCTTCTCTTCCTCCACAGATGCCCCAGCCCAGCAGAGTGATGCCTGCTGAAACCTAGGGAAGAACTATCCTGCAGAGCTAGGGCTGGGGACTTGCAAAGGCTGTCCCAACTTGCCAGGGAGGCTGGTTTGTCTTATAGGCAGAGCAGGACAGCAGATGAACACAAAGATAGTCCCAGCATCATGGGACACATTTTACTGACTGAGGCCAAGAAAAACCCTGGGGGAGTGGGAGAAAAAAAGAGAGAATAGAGCAAGGGAGATGCTGGCTGCCTGCTCTCAATTTACTCCAAGGAGTCCTCTAATAATACCTGTGGAGGCTGTTCATGCTTTATTTGGATCCTCAAAAGTGTTTATGGGATGATTTGTGCAGAATGGTTGTGCTGGAAGCAGTCTAGGGGAGGTATGCTGTTGTTAAAGGATTTTTTTTTTAAGCTCCATTTGGACACTTCTTACTGTTGTGTAACAGCAAGGAATGAGCCCCAGCAGCTGTTTGCTATTTATTAGAATCCACAGAGGAGTAATGAGGAGGGAAGCAACAGGGAGGGCTTCAACAATTTGGAGAATTCTTCCTTCTCCTTTTCCACAGGTTTTCTGCAGGGCTTTTTTGAATCCTTATAATTTCGTGCCCCACACAGACATCACAGGTGAAGAGTAAAGTCCTGAAGACCATCCCATGAAGCCAACACTGTGTAAGCTGGTACTGCTCAACCCTCAGACTGCAGACTCAGAAATCATCACTACACTTTTTACACCCTTTGTGTTTTCATCTTTTATTACGAAGAAAGCCTTCAATTTGTTCCTGCAGACATTATATAGTTTCCTGTATGGCAAATGGAGAGATAGCAGATTTATGCCCTGAGAGACAACAATTTCTGGTGTATTTCTGCACACTCAGTACTGGTTCAAGCTGCCATAAAAACCTTCCTTCTGCCCCATACATAACTCCATGTAAAGTTTTCCAGATGCATTTATGAGTCTGACTATGGCTTGTGACCAAACTACAGGGAGTAAAAGTGGTTGGCAGAGCCAGTAAGACTCCAGGAATTTCATCCCATCGGTAGAGGATCTCTTTTGGTGCCACTTGGCCACTGCAAGGAAACTGAGAAAAATGAACCACTCATCATGGAGATGCAATTTTCTGCATGGGGAGTCCATGCTCAATCTGGAAATATTTTTGGTGCAGGGAGAAGGCCAGTTAGGGAGAGTTGGCTTCAGAGTCTACTATGTCACTGCACTCTTGCAAAAGCTCATTCAGCAGAGGCAGCTTTTAAAATACCTTCTCCTTTCTGATGAAAGGTTCTGCAGTGTCTCTCAATATAGCATTTGAAATCTCACTCATCTCTCTTCCCCAGCTCCTTGATGATCTCGTTCAAGCTGTGAAGGTTTAACAGCCCTGCTCTGCTACATTATTGACATATACAGCAACTCTGAGGTGACCTTTGCTCTTTCTAGCACTGCACAGCCAGGAAAGCTGCGGGAAAGAGGACAGGATCCCATTCTGGTTCATTCATCAGCCCCAAAACCATCTGCTGAGTGTGGAGCACAGGAGTTTTATTAGCCGTGTGATACAGCAAACAGAATGGGCTCTGCTATGTTGCTATATGCCCAGGAACAGGATAAAACCTTCTCTCAGAGGAATTTGAGCAAACTCCATCACACTCCCTGTACTGAATTTCATTCCTCCACTTCTTTTTACTGCAGGACCTCTGACCCAAACTCTTTCACCCCAAAAGATCTGTGTCCCACTTGGAAACCGGTGGGAACCATACACAAAACTTCAATGAAAAGTCTTAGACAAAGTTCTGGCCCCTCTAAAGGCAATGAGAATTTCTTCCTCTGAGCCCTTTCACTCCAGTAAGCCATGCTGCTTTAGTGTGTAAGCAGAGCTTTTATTCTCCCTGGAGCCTTTATTTTCCATGCAGTTGGAGAACAGAGATGCAGAAGGGCTGCCAAACTGAGAGGCAGGTATTCTGCAGTTTCAAGTCCCCAGTGCCGTGTATTTTACAAATCTCCCTACCTAATTTTTATCGCAAAGGAGGCTTATTACACTTTCAGCTGGGGCACAAAATAAGTGTGAAGAGTGGTATCACTGGACCAAAGACAAATCCTTCCCAGAAGGATAGTCAAGTGAAAGGTAGGAGAAAGGAATAGCACTTGAAAGCCATTGACTTGGCCTCTTGCCTACTCTTTCCTCCTCCGCCTTGTAGCACTTGATGAGCTTTTCTGGGGCTTCTATTCATGTCCTGATCTTTCAGCTGCTCCTTCCCACTGTTGCTCTACCTCAGGTAGCATGTTGGTACACAGGCATCTCCTGAAGGGCTGGCTTAACAAGTGCACAGAGATGCACAAAAAAGTGATTGGGACTAGTGGAAACAAAAAAAGATCAATAGACACTTAGCACCTGTTTGGAGGGACCTAATCCAGGCTATTCCAGCCTAAATTGTTCTATAATTCTATTTGCAACCATGACCCTTATCTTTTTACCTCTTTTGCCTATTCTGTCCTTTGGCTGTTCTCTCCTGGTCCTCACTGTGCTGTCTCAGAGCACCCAGGTTGCACAGGATGGATGTCACCAGCCCATAAAACACTCAAGGGTTCAGTATCCTCTTTCCAGCACTCCCTGATTTTCCCTGACTTCAGTCTTCCACAGACTGAGTAATATAAGCCAGACCAGGTTCAGATTTTCAGCTTTGCTTGGATCTTTTCAAGTATTTCTAGTTTTAACCTTCCAAAGGTGTCATGTTGGTCAGGACCCGGGCCATGAAAGCGGAAGAGGACAACACAACTTTAAGGTGAAACAAGAGCCTCAGAAGGTTCTTCTGGAGCCACCACAGGGAGTCCAGGCAGGTGCTCTCCCTAAAAACCAGGTTCCCTGAGACAGGGGGTTGTTTACTACCTAAAATTTTTATTCCTTCCAGGAAAAGTCTGGGGGAAAGCACAAGTCTCTGTATTGACATTAGGACTGCAAAAAAATCAGGTATCAAGCTGTGAGCATGTGGTGGGGGTGGTAGAGAAATAATTCTCACAGAGAGTTACTGGAGTGACCTCAGCTGCCTGCTGAAGGAAACCATCCCATCACCATCTCACCAGCTGGTTGGGACAGGGTGCTATGGACGGGCAGTGGGGAACCCAGTCCTACCCTAGGATCACCCCAAGCTTTCTGGGGACCAGGCCTTTTCAGACACTTCAGACATTTGGAGGTGGCTCACGTGAAACTGAAACACCCCCATTTTTGGCTTCCAGGATCTATCACTAAGGAGGTGAGCGTTTTTCCTGGGCCAGAACCACATGATTGGCTCTAATTCACATCTGTGTTCAAAATAAAACTGCTGTGGATTTTACTTGATGCAGAGACTGCATTTTCCCATTTCTGCAGTAATTCCTTTTTCCCCTTGCCAAATTTGCAACCTCAGCTTTGACTCTCACCATTTTATGTGTCTACTTCTCCTGTTTGTAACTTGAGGTTCATAGGGACTGCTTCAGATGCAATCATTACCTATCAGGACCTGCACATCCCTGTTGGAATTGCTGACTTCCAGAAAGTCAGATTGTGTCCCCTACCCCAGCCTTGTAAACCATGATCCTATGTATCATTTTTAAGCATGCAGTCTTACATTTGGTCATGTGAAAGTACCAGTAGTTTGTTTGTGCTTGCATATCAACCACAGTGAATTGCCTCCTGTTAGCAATCTGTCTTGGTTTCTATTGCTCTTGCCAATCCCAGACTCATCTGCTCCATTTATCCATGACAATTTGCATGCTTCTTCTTAGCCTTTGACAAAAACCTTATATAATGTAAGTCTACAGACAAATTCATCTGGAGTACAGCTATGAAATGTATTAGGACAAAGATGTACATAAGCATTTAAGCCCTCTTTTCAGACATACCTGACACTTTTATGCCTTTAAATGTAAATTATGTTGATTATCTGGTGATTCCGATTTCATAAGAGAAATGTTCTGGTGTAATTTAGAGTATTTCTGTGTAAATATGCTACATCCATACTGTCATTTTTGCCTATCAAAATTTATGTGAAATTGGCTTGATGTGATTTGTTTTCTGTGTGGATCAGTGTTATTTTTTTCAGTGATGTCACTGACTCCATCAGGTTTTTCCATGACCAGGGTTAGGCCAATAGCCCAAATTTACCAAGGTTATTTTGTTTCTTTGTTCCAGAAGGACTCTTTCTGTTCCCAAGATGCAAGTTACTCCTCAAACTCAACAGCACATATTGGTCCTTGGTTAGTTTTTCTGTAAATCTGGGCTGCCAGTCACACAGATACCTAATATCTATGTATCTCATATAATTAGCTATCTCATATAATTAGCTATTCTTTCACATGTTTCTTTTTCTGTTTTAATGTATTTAATCATCATCACATAATAAAAATTTATTTCCCCCAAAACTGGAATACAAATGTTTTCTGAAGACACTGGTTACTTCTGAATTATTTTATTAAGTCTGTTCTGTTCTATATTCATCTGTTTGTCCATGAGCCAGTATTACACTTAGGATTCATTCTGATTTTGATTTATTAAGATGTCTTACTTATTGTGCCAGCTTTCCTTTTTCCCTTTCTCCACCCAAAAATATCTACAATTTGTAGATTCTAATTTTTGCTTTTAAACTCCCTTAGTTATTGCATATTGGAGTTTTATTATTCTTTTCATAGCTATATTTCTGCCCTTGTAAAGTTTTTTTTAAAAAACTAGTTTTCTCTTTCAGCTGCAGGCCTTTGTTTTTTTAAATATTCATAGTAAAGTATTCTTTGCCAGTTTTCAATTTTCATTTAACTTTTTTAATTCCTTTTTTTTTGCCAGCCAGTTTTTAATTTGTTATTTGAATTAATAGAATAGACTTAAAAAACTTTTCAGACTTCCTTTCCTTCCCTATATTAAAATGAAAAACAAAGATGAGGAACATGAGATATATATCTGATCTCCTGATCTGAAGTTGGGGTTTTTTAGAACATGTAATAAAGGTTGAGATAAAATCATAAGAACCGGCAACACTTTAGTGTTGCGTTTGTCTGATTGTGTTCTCTGGCCAGGACCTAATAACATGTTATCATAATTTTTTTAATAGATTAAAATAATGATTTCATTACAGTTTTGAAAGATGTAATCCAGAGAAAGCATTTGTCTGTTATTTGAGCATTTACAGCAATAATGAAGATGATTTCCAAGCTTGCAGTGATGTACCTAGGAGGTAGTGCTGACACTTACCACCTGTGAAAACCCAAGCAGTTTAAATTCAGGCTGTGTGGATTTGGCCTGATTTTTTGGTAGGAGGGGAGGGTCACAGGGGTAGCTTCTGTGAGAAGTTGCCAGAAGCTTCCACCATGTCTGGCAGAGCCAGTCTCTGTTGGCTCTGGAGATGGACACGCTGCTGGCCCAATTAGAGAGGTTGGCAATGTCTCTGATGACAGATTTCAGAGGAAAATCAAAGCAGCTCCATGCAGTTTTCCCCAGCCTGCAGCGGGCCTTGCCTGCCTGGCCTCCCCGAGCCAGCTGCTGCAGGCAGAAGGGCAGGGTGGCAGCTCCCTGTTCCTGGCACCCCCAGAAAGAGAAGCATTGAACAGCACCAGTGCTGTGGTGGCCACCACTGCCCCTGTGATGGCAGCAGGGCCACCTGGCCAGCACTGGAACCATGACAAGAGATTCCCTGATGCAGAACCTGAACGAGACTGACTTCTCAGCACTGCAGGATCTTGCAAGTATCTTTAAATTAGTGGAACTTGTTGGCAGTGGTACCTACGAGCAGCAGTTTTTCTTCTGGTCAGAGAAGAGGAGGAAGCGAGGACGTGTAAGAGAAAACAACATGGCGACACCAAGGTCCCTGGGAAAGAAAGAGGAGGAAGAAGTGCTCCAAGTGTCGGAGCTGAGATTCCTCTGCAAGCCATAGTGGGGACTATGGTGAAACAAAGTGCCCCCCTGCAAGGCATGAAGTCCATGGGGATACAGAGATCCACTCGCAGCCCTGGGAAAAGTGCCCACAGTGGAGCGGGTGGATGCCAGAGAAAGCTGTGATCTGGTGGGAGACCCAGACAGAGAGAGAGAGAGGGCTCTGCTTCCAGAAATAGAGGAGAGAGCCCTTGCTGCCAAACTAGAGCAGCCTGTCCTTAAAAGACTGCACCCTGTGGATGAGTGACCCACNCACAGTCTAAACAAAAAATACTGGCCTTATATTCCTTGGCCAGTGACTCACTATCTGTGGCACTGCCATGCAAACAAAGAATGTAGTTTAGTTCATTACTGGGTGAAATTCATCCCATAGATGAGATATGCAGAGAGGGAGGTTGGCTTTTTGTTTGCCATCAAGAAACAGAGTGAATACGAGTCTAACAAGGTGTAGTTTGAATGCTGATAGCAATATTTCTTTAGTATGTCATGATGTCATTAAGCTACCAATTACATGAAAAATAACTCACTTGTGCTTCTGAGGTCTTCATTCCAATCATGACTTTTACCTTCCAAATCAATCACTTTCTTTATGAAAGTCTGAAGGTTTATGAGCTTATGAGCTTCCAAGGGAGAAAAGCAAGGAAAAAGAAAAGGAAAAAGGAAGGGAAGAAAAAACAAGGAAAAGGGAAGGAAAAACAAAGAAAAGGGAAGGAGAAGATTGCTAAATGGCAATAACTTAGGATCTAGCTAGTTGTCTTTTCATATTAGAACTGTTACCTTGTGGAATTTGTTTCTTTTTTGGCTTTTCAAAATACAGAATGAACTTCAAAGCATTCTTCCAATGTACCTTTGCCTCCTGCCCTGAATCCAGGAGACATTTGCAGAAGGAAATGTGCTGTGACATGGAATGAATAGCTGCAATTTACCAGCTGTACCCTGAGGCCACAAATCACCACCTACAGCTAACACTGTCCAAGAGATGCTTTTTGTATTTCCTGGCACATAGAGGATCCCAGCATGGATGAAAAAAATCTCCAGGGTCAAGAGAAGCACAAATGGAAATACAGGAGTGATACCTCATGTTCACTTCAGGAGTGGTATTTTGTGGGTTTTTGTACTTACTGCTCAGGAAAGTGAGAGGGTGTGATAAGATTATTTCCTCCAGGCCTAGGAGGTCATGTCCGTGAATGAGTCATTCAGACCAAGCAGGTAAAGGGAAGTGCCAGGACATGGATGGAAGATGGAGAACTTGTCATCCAAGAGGAAGCTGAAGAACTTGGCTTTTTTAGCTCAGCACAAAAGCAGTTGAGAGGGGAAATGAGTGCTGTTGCACATGAAAGTTAGAACAGACAGAAGCAAAAAGAAACATTGGAATGAGGGAAAAAATGTTGGCTCAAGATCAAGTACATTTTAATTGGCCTGAAATAAATTTAGTCTGGAAATTAGAAGCTTCCTAAGCATTGGATCAGCAAAATCCTGGAACAGGCATCCAGGGGCTGTGAAAACAGAGCTTGCTCATATGACAGATAGGTTTAGTTCCAAGAACAGAATGCTCTGCTTGGTGAGCCAGCAGGGTCACACCCTGTACACCCATGATTTTAGGGACACAGTGTAGTGGAGACATGGTCTGTAAGAACCATCTTTCAGTCAAAGGATTGGTAGTGCTTGGACCATAGTAGCAAGGTAAGGCACCAGAAGACAATTTGCAGATGAAGAAATATTCTATTACGCAGCAATCTTTGTTCCATCTTCCTTGTAAGCTTGTGTTAGGGTTTTAAAAGCTCTCCTTTTGTTTTTTCCTCTTAAGGAATTTTCCCCAATTCGTGTTGCTAGAAGACAATAACGACTGGATACTTAAGAAAGACAAAAGAAGGTGTCACAGCTCAGGGGAGGGGTGCAGGTGGCTACTCTCTCTCTTTACATGGGCTTTCCCATGAAGGGCAGAGATACGGAGAGATCTGGACTGGGAAGAAGGGGTTGGGTGCAGCCCCTGGCTCTCTTGTACTCTCAGCATTCAGTGGGGAGTGGCTGTGGTCATTCTGGGCAGAATTTGTCACCACTGTGGGGTTCTGTCTCCAGTTGCTTTTCTTCTACTGTGAGTGGAGCTCTGCTCGTGAGATTGGCTGATGCACTGGGACTTTTTCAGCATCTGCTCGGGTGCCTCAAGGGAAAAACACCAGAATTCTGACCTTGCCTTTCCCTGCCCTGCTCGGAGCAGGGTCACCTCTGCCCTGCACCTGCCTCTTTTTCCGCTCTGAGCTTTCGCTACACAGCAGCTCTGCACCCCCTGCCTGCTGAGACCTCCTGCGGTTCCAGCTACAGCTGTGGAGCTTCTGATACATCTTGTCCACCACTCCGGGATTTTTGTTCATTCCTGCTGTTCCAGTTTGCTGCTTCCAAGAGGACTGCTGGGGCACTGGGATTGGCCAGCCCTGTGGGTTTCTAGAGCAAGCGTTTTTTCCATCGCTTCCCGTCTCGGCCGAGCCGCCATTGCCGTGTGCTCCCCGAGCTGCCCCACAGCGCCCCCTGCAGCCGCGGGGGAACCATCGCACCTGCCCTGCCCAGCGGAGCCACAGCGCCCCTGCCGGCTGGGACTGGAACTGCACCGAGGGGAAAGTGCCTGCAGGGAGAGAAGGCTCTCGGGGGGCTCTGGCTCTGTTTGTTGGTGCTGTCACAGCTGTGGTTTGTTTGCCTTATATACACACTAGTAAAGAACTGTTATTCCTGTTCTCCTGTCTTTGCCTGAGAGTCCCTTAATTTCAGAATACTAATAATTCAGAGGGGAGGGGTTTACATTTTCCATCCCAAGGGAGGCTCCTGCCTTTCTTGGCAGACACCTGTCTCTCAAACTGTGACACCCAGTAAAGTTTGGTCCAGTGTAGAAGGTGTCTGGAAGGGATAAAAAGGTGTCTGGAAGGGGTAAAAAGGTGTCATAAGTAATTTTCAGGGAGCATGGTGGATGCAAGGTGAATTGCAAAGAAGCAAAGATGCTGTTGTAACACCAAATCTCAATAGAGGTGTTGCTGCCTCTACAGCTACCATTCAAGCCACTCTTCCTTTTGCAGGACCTGGGTGAGACCATCTGAACTGGACCCCAGTCTTAGCATCCTGCCCTACTCCATCTCCCCCAGCCAGGTGGGTTTGAATCCTTCCAGAGCTGTTGATCAAGGAGGATTTGCCTGATTTATTCAGATTTCATACAGAATAGAGATGTGAAGGATTCTGTTTTTCAGTCATTCTTTTGCCATGTCTCTGCCTGTCTTTGATGTAACTCAATCTCTGTGAGCTTCCTGCACCGGCATCTGACCACGAGTCTGACAGAACTGTTTCCAGAGTTTTCCCCCCTTTATCCTGTGTAGACTGGAGCGACAGGTCCCTGGAAAAGCCATTGGAAAACAAATCTGCTCTGGTGCCTACTATAAAATTTGGTTCTGTTCAGATTAACTCTGAATTCTAGACATTCAAAGCCAATGCACATGGTTTAAAAGCTATTCATCCACACAGTGATGAAAGGACAAAATTCCTTGGCAAGGTTGGAGGCTTCCTTTAATATCTTATATACTTTAACTACCACATTTACAATGCCTTTAGTACCTTGTGTTTTACATTCTGCACTTGCTATTTTTCTGCTCTGCTCCAGCAGCAGAGCACAGAAACCCACTTTCACCTTCATGAGAGAGGTGAGACATCATTCCCTATTTAGAGATCTGTGCTCTGGATGAATGAGCCATGTCCATTCTGGCACTTATTCATCCCCCCTACTATATACATAGATTGGCATTCACACACTGACTACATTTCAGCTCTTACTCAGCAAAAGAGCCACTGGTTAGAGATGTTCCTAATGCATTACCACTGGCTTTTAAAAAATACTGCTTGGATACTGGTTGGGCTGCTGCTACAATGTCAGACATGAAAATGAGGACAGCTCCTGCATTGAAGAGCTTGCTCATCTATGGACTGGTATCTCTCCAAAGAAAAGACTGTCCTTGCAATGCAAATTAGTCTTGGCATTTAACATTAAAAACTCCTATATTTGTTTCTGGAGATTTGTTTCTTCTGGATTCTGAAGAAAAAGAAAAAGGAAACACACAGGATGTTAAGAAGTTGAATGAGAACTGAATACCAGGAATAAGATAATTTTCTCTCTAATTCTGTTTCAAATTTTGCAGTAAATGGAACCAGAAATAACTAGGTAGTTTCCTTTTCAGCACCTTTTTCAGGACTGTGTGTGCTAACAGGCAGCAGCCACCCACATGTGAGCTGAGAAGCTGTTCATTGCAGGCAAGGGGTTTACTCCATGATCAATGTGCTGGAAATCCTTCTCTTCATGGTGTGAATATAACATAGAGGAAAACTTCTTTCAGGTTTGAGAATGACCCGTTACTAACCCCTCTCTCCCATTCATCTGGGAGTAGTTCATCTGTAATTGGGATGCTCTCATGGATCTTGCCATTCAATTTCTAAACTTCAGTCTTCCCACTTGCAAAATAGCTACTAAGGGAACTTCTGTAGGGTTTTTAGGTTTAGGGGAACGTTGAGAAATGCAGCTGAAAATTGCTGTCTTTTAGCAAAGGGTGTGGCAACATCATTTTCTGGCATCACACAACAGAGTAGGGACACAAAAGAAGACAAGTAATTTGTCTTTTTTGAAGATGAAGAGGTTGAGATTTTGGCAGATTTGGTCCAGATTTTGAAGCTGGAGGCTTCCCAGTATGGATTCTCTAGTGGCTAATAAAGTTGCTCTCACACAGCCAACTGCCCATTTGGGAGAGTCCTAATTTGGATTTTTCTTCTGCTCCCAGTTGGGAGGGGAGGGGAGGAGATTTAGCTTCATACTGAAATTGTTAAGAAATCCAGCACAACTATTGCTCAGACTGACCAGACTAGATATTTTGCAGTAGAGCACAAACTGTCCCTGCATAAATATTTCCCTCAGGAAATAAGATTTTCAGACTTGAGACCATCGAGAATTAGTTATTCCTCAAAACTCTAGGCTTATTTTATATCTGGTTTTAAAAATAATAGGAAAAGTTTAAAGCTCTGCAGAAGTGCCCCAAATCCTGCCCAAGTTTACTGTCACAAAATAAAAGGTACAGGACAAAGCTGGAAATATATAAAAATAAAAGGCCACTCCAAAAAATTTGTCTCTCTGCTCGAGTTTTGTTTAGTGTTAAATGCCAGCCATCAATTTCTTTGTAAAAGGTTCTCCAAAGAAATCACACCTCTGTTCCAAAAAGTAAACCAAGATAAATTGAATTTGATCCTTTTTATTTGGGTAAGGCACTTAGCATTGAATCAAATTCCTTGCAAACAAAGTCTCTTGTAGACAGTGATGATTCTGCCTGGCTGTGCAGAGTCTTGTATGCTCCAGATCTCAGGAGCTGCTTTTCAATCTCAGAAGTGAGATGGTTGTTGGTATCAGTAGTTGATTTTAATCATCATGGGAGCATAGAATAGTCTGGGCTGGAAGGGACCTTTAAAAGTCACCTTGTTCCACCCCCTGCCATGGCAGGGATACCTTCCACTAGACCAGGTTGCTCTGAGCCCCATCCAGCCTGGCCTTGAACACTGAGAGATGGGGCAGCCACAGCTTCTCTGGGCAACCTGTGCCAGTGTTTTACCACTCTCAGAGTAAAGACCTTATTCTTATATCTGATCTGAAGATCTTGCTTGGTAGGAGCCTCTTGGGCTCAGTGAACCATGCTGACCTCTTTAGGTGGTGCTCTGCCTTCCAAATGCACCTGGAGTGTGAGTCTGCTGCACCTGCAGATGTCCTGGTGTGGAACATCAGGGAGCAGCCTGCAGCTGTCAGGATAACCTCTGGGTCCTTCCATGCACCTGCATCCTGGACAAATATGACACCTTCACTCATTGCTGTGAGCCCCAGAGGAGACAGAATTTACCTTGGAGAGATGCACAGTGTGCATGTTTATGACTGCTTCCTGAAATGCATGGGTTTAAAAATGCCAAATGCATTGAAAGAGGCTTTTGGGTTTTTTTAATTACTACAGGGCTCTGTATTACTGCGGTAATTTTTTCCCTGATACATCACAACAAACTGCCTTAACAGTCCTCAAACAACATTAGATGTCACTTTGACATTTCTAGTGTGCACTTTGAGGACAGTTTTTAAGAATTAAAGGTAAAACTTGGAGAAAACTTCCATGTAAAAATAGTTCAGATAAACCTCAAAAGATTTCACTAATATAGAATGACCAGGGCAGTAAAATGGATACATGTGAATGAACCTAAAGGTTTTTTTCTTCTGTAATTCCAGTTGAACAGCCCATTATGTCTTTTCCTGGAGCCTGCAGACTTGAAAACCAGTCGCAAGCTGAACTGAAGTGGTTGGGATATGTGATCTATAAACATTAGGGTAGCTAAAGCATGAAAGCAGATGAGGTTGGGTTTATGATACTGATGCTATCTCCTTTTCTTTCAGAACTGCCTGCAGTTATGAGATGGAGCCTTCTGGATTGTATAAATGTTACATAGTTTAGTGAGTGTATGAAAGAGGAGTCGTCTTGAGAGCTTGTGGGCATTGGCTGCTGTTCCTCCTGAGAGTCTGGGACTGCAGATCTGTGAAATGAGCAAAAGGGGAAAGTTTTGTTTTGTTTTGTTTTGTTTTGTTTTGTTTTGTTTTGTTTTGTTTTGTTTTGTTTTTGAAAGATCCAGCCATTCATCTGATATTGCCCAGGTGTGGATTTAAAGCCCTAATTAAGCACTCACCGTGGGCAACAGGAGCCTTATCACAGATTGCAGGGAAACTGAGACCCTAAATCACCAGTTCCTTTTAACTAGGGACACATGGATTGTTTTCCTATTTAGTGAAGCAAACCCTTTTAGTAGGTTTGCAGTTCAGCTGATGGTCCTCTGGGTATGAAAGGATACATGATCCACTAACCCACAAAGAAAGGCCCCCAAGGAGCCTCCAGCTGATGGAAACAGATGACGTCATGTAAATGCATGTAAATCAGCAGATCAGCAGAGTCATGATGATTACCAGCAGCTCCAGACCTGGTTCTGATGGCAGCCAAGCCTCTCCACCTCTGAGTGATTGAGTGTTGTCTCCATTCCCAGAGGCTCAGATCTGGATCTCATTGTGCTGGATCTGGGTCAAGCACTGAAGACATCCTGTGACCCAGCATTCCCTCTTGTCTCCATCTGCACCTCCATTAGCTTTCAACATTGCAATCATGATATTGCTGGGGGGTATTGCTGGTGTCTTGGGCACAGAAGATGAGTCAGCCAGAGAGCTGAGTAGAATTGAAGTACTCAAGGAAATGATTGAGGGCTATGTCTGTCACTGCATGTGCATGAACATGTGTGTGCTTTCCTGGTTTTGCTCTGAGAACCATCTTCAACCACTCTTCTACTCCTCTGCAGCCACCATCCTTAAATGAACTCCTCCCTTCTTGCAGTTTCCGCTCTTCTGTTACAATTGCTCTTCCCTGCTCTTCTCTTATAATTGCTCTTCCACATCTGGGTCCAGCCTTGCATTGACTTCTCCCCCACTACTGCATCCAAGGTTATCCCCAACACTCTCCCTGTCCCTGAGACTTGTTGGCCTGGAGACCTGGGAGAGGAATTTTTTCCATATCTTCTGCTGTTCATGCAATGATCTCTGCCTCCCCATGTTCCAGGTCCTCCCACCTAATCCAAATCCCTTCTGCACATTAAGCTTCCTCCAGAAGACTCAGCAGTGCTAACCCTTCATCCATTAAATGCCTTCCCTGTCCCAGCAACATGTAAGTGTGGAATGATAGATTAAAATCATGCTAAATGAATACCTGATGTGGGCTTCCCAGAGTGCCACTCCTTGTAAAACCAGAGAACTCAGCTGCTGGAATCTTTGGGGCAGAATCTGTTTTGTATTTATTTCCTGTAAATTTTCAAATCCATTTTTGGTGCTAACAAATGAATAGTTATGATTAATCACCTATCATTTTGGGCCTCATCCAGCTTTGATTACGTCAGTGGGAACATTTCCAGGTGCTGCATGGGAGTTGGATCAGACCCACAATCCAGCCTCTTTTAGCTCATTGCTGTCCTTAAGGAGACTTTATCTTGTCTGGTTTAAGTTGTTTGCATTTGGGCAGTTTTCCCTGCTTTTGTGAAGATAACATAAAGCAACACATCAAATCTGGAGATGTGACCACCAGAGACCTCCAGAAACTGGTGTTTGGGGTCTGAGAGATTGTCATATTTCACATCTTTATTCACTCCATGAATTTTAGCAATATGAGGCTGGTGAAATGATGTAGACTATGAAATAAAACATGAGAAGGATGGAAAATTCAAATATCTTAAAGCCAGCCTGGGCAGTGCTCTTGTGATATGGCACTGCATCTCAGAGAAGGTGACTGAAGGGAAGATGTCAATGTGCCTTTTTTTTGTCCCCTAATCACATGAGGGTTTTAATTGGCATCAGAATTGGAACTATTAATCGTTTTATACACAGCAGAAGACAATGAAAAAGCAACTCCAGACACAAATGGCTCTCAGGTGATGCAGCTCAAGCAGCTGAAAACTGAATACACGATCAGGTGGCAGGGTTTACATGCACGCCCCTAGAGCACATCATCCCTTCTGCCATTTGATTCAAGCACACTGGCTTTGAACCTTATAAGGAAAATACAATGAGGAATCCAGCAGACAACTGAAGAATTAATCATGGTTTTATGTGCATGGAGCAGATCCAGAACATCATCCAATCCTCTGAGACACCTCTGTCCCTCTGCTAACATGGCAAAAGGGTTCCCTCTGTAACAAGATACACTCTTTGTCACCACACCAACAATGAAGCAACATCTCACGTTCTGCCAGACACCTGGCCAAATTCTTCCACCTCTGACCCCTTGATGAACACCCCTATCTTCAGTGAGAACTACTTTCTGAGATTTTCACATGGGGCAGAGTTGTTCCTCATTGAGTATAAATCCTGCTGCTGCAGGAAATGTCTGTAAATTAAATACTTTCCTAAAATGGATCAACTGCCTGGGAAAGTGCAGGAACAGCTCATGAGCTAGCCTCAAATGTTTATATATAAGAGATAGTAGGTGAAATATTTATTATCTCCACCCATGTTAGGAAGGATCTATCTATCTGAATGTGCCTTATGTTGTTATCTAATCACTCCTTCAGCATTAAAGATCTCAGCAGATCATCCATGTGAAGTAAAGTGTGAGAGATTATCATCATTATCATCATCAGTGGAGAAGTAGCTGATGAATACAGAGATTGTCCTGCCAAAAATATCTGCTTGCCCAGGTAATGGATTAATTTCCAGAGGTGCTGGCCCCTTCACCCAAGTGGAGTCCTGGGAGTAGCAAGGAAATTGTTGTTAACCCGTCTTTGACAAGGGCTACCTTCATTCCTGCTCCTCTCAAAGCTGACACAGAGCACTTATGGTGCCAATCCCCAGATTTGGAAACATTTTTCTGATTGGCACTTAAGCTGGGAGTGATGGAGATACTCCCACCTTGGCTGTTCAGAGTGTGAGGTCCAGCATGAAAATCCTTCAGGAAACAGACAGTCCTGTGTGCCTCAACTCCTGGGCCAGAGAACCTTCTCAAAATAGATTTTGTTCCTATTAAGAGTGTTTCAAAGAATTTGTCAGTTCCTGCTTAGTAAAATCATGTAAAAAGCAAAGCTTAACCCCATAGACAGACAGAGGATTTTTTTTTTTTTTCATGAGTTTTTGTCTTATGAGGCAGCACAATAAACTTGAAATTTGAATTCCAGGACATCAGAAACCAGGGAGGCAGCAATGACTCCCTGACATGAAGGGAAGCATCTCCCAGTCAGAGGTTTTAACAATAGAAATGCATCTTTCCTCTGCCGAGTTTCAGTGCTAGCAGTCTGCAGGCAGCACTCAGAAGTGCTGTGCTGCTTTAAATCCCAGCTTCAGCTTTGTATTTCTGCAGAATCATAGAATCAGAGTTTGTGTTGGAACAGACCTCTTGGAAGTCATCCAGTACAGCCTTCCCTGACCAGATCTAATTAGACTTGGTTTCTCAGGGACTTGACCAGTCCAATTTTGAAGAAGTCAAAGGATGGAGATTCAGTTGGGAACAAGCCATACTTTACATGAGTCCATTCATGGGGATAATTTCTGGATTTGTTCAGCCAGTTCAAGGAACAGGAAAGATGTTTTGTAGGCAGATACTGTTATCTGGGCCTGAAAGTCCTGGGGGTCAAGACTCAGGTCAGGTCAGGTCTAGTTCCAGCAAAAGCCAACACTGGATCCCACTGAGACCAAAAATATTCCCCTTGCCCAGGTTTGTCAGCATATGTAGCTGTGGCAGGTGGGTTTTAATGGTCTTATAACCACTTTTTGAGGGTAAATTATTGCAGATTCTACATCAGGTAAAATGTTTGCTCCTCACAAATATATATTATTTCTTCAAGAGTTCCAAACATACTGGGACATTTTGGTGGGCATGTTTGATGAGGGATAAGCAGTTTCTAGGGTGCTCTTTTCCCCTGGTTCTTCTCTGGTACCATGAAATCATCCTCTGGAGCTTGTAGAATGAATGAACCAACTAAAGACCTAAAAGGTATTGATCAAATCCCTTCACTCAGTCTTGAGATGAAAAAGGAAACAAAATTTATTAGGAAGATTCTTCTATACACTGTTCAAAATCATAGGCACTAAACAAGCCTTTGCTCTGAGTGATAGAGGGATGTTTTTCTTGTCTCTCCTCTCCTCTAAAGACAAGGGAAGTCTGTCTCAGCACTTTTTCTTGTCTTCTGAGCAACTGAAGAGCAATTCTGCAGCATGCTGCATCTTAAAGAGTGGAATTTCTTTAAGTCAACCTCTTCCTCGTGAGAAATCACTGTCATTAGCCCAGCAGCTGATCTGGGTGTTTGGAGAGGAGATTGAGTCCACACAGAGTGCAAAATTATATTTTACCCTGAAATAAACGAGTGCCAATGAATTTACCTATGTATTTTCTTTTTGCTTTGAGATTGTGCAGTCCAGTCCATGGAAAACACTTTTTTGCTGCTTCTCAATATCTGCCAGGGAGGCTGTTTGCACAGATTTTTCACTGCTTTGTTTTTGTTTCCCCTGAAAGGATACATGCAAAATCTTCAGGGTCAAACACGTGTTTTGCTTGAGACTCAACATGCTCATTAACTAATTGTGCTGGCATGGAAATGCTTCAAGATAACAAAGGGTAGCCTGGATCATGGTTGGATGGAAACAGGAAATATTATCATACAGAAGGGGAATTTTCAGGACAGACACACTCTCCCTTCTTGCAACTCAGAGCTGGGGCAGGCACTGGGAAATTATTTCAGTGCTCATGTCAAGCCATGATGTATCTTTAGATCATGCTGAAATGGAATTTCTTGGCAGCCTGCAATAGGCACAGTGGTTTGAACACTGGCAATCACTGTGAAAAGGAGGAAGAAAGTCTGTAACAAAACCCCAGGATGGAAAAAGATGAAAGCAGAATTCAGAGGAACCAGGCCTTGTAGAGTCAGGAAGAGTTTGTGTCTCACTGCATGTTTTCAACACACCAGGTGTCTGCATTGGGAATGCAATTTTAGAGGCAGGGTCTTCAAGGGGGTGTGAAGTCACTTGGCTTCTGTACATGTTTTGGTAAAAGACAAGTGTCTGCTCCTTATCAGACTGAGTCCTGCATCATGGTCTTGGTCTAGGTGATCAGGGCATTACCAAAATCACTAAGGAAATTGATTGGTGAAAAACAGATCAGATGGGAGAAAATCAAGTTAGTTTTCATGGTCTAGCTTGCTTGCTTCCTTTCTCCATTAGATGCTCTCATCTTCCTTTCTCCATGGAATTACCTGAGCTGTTCAGAGCTCACATGTTGTGAGAGCCAGGCAGAGAATGATTACTTCACTGCTGGGGAGGAATTTTTATCCCAGAATTTGATATTACTCCTGATTTTGTATGGAAAGGAAAGTGTTACAATTTGGCTTCAAAAAAGCAAACCACCAACCACAGGATGCCCTGTACAGCTCCACCAGCAGCTTTGTGCCAGCCAATCTTAAAGACCTTCCTGGGGATGTCACCTGGGGAAGTGATGGGCAATCCTCAAAGTAAGGGAGTCTGGAGATCAGACATTAAGCCTTTCTGAGGTATGCATTCCCCAGAAGCCCACCTAGCCCAGCAAGTAGGAAAGTTTTCTCAGGCCCCATTCTCAGAAGAATTCCAGCCAAGTTGAATGTCCATCCCTAAAAGATTGCTCAGAGTTGTGACTGCCTCATCCCTGGAAGTGTTCAAGGCCAGGCTGGACAGGGCTTGGAGCAACCTGGTCTAGTAGAAGATGTCTCTTGCCCATGGCAGGGGGTGGAACTGGGGGTAAGGTCCCTTCCAACCCAAACCATTCCATGATTCTAAAATGCTTTGATTTCAGCAATTTCTAACAAGAACAGGATCTGCTGATTTGTTCCAGCTCTCTCTGTGCTGTTTTTCCATTGCACATACGTGCTATTGGGATGCTGTTAACCCTCCTGAAAGTTTTGAGCTGGAAGGGGTGAGAGAGAAGATGAGATGAACATGTCTGAATGAGAAATAATGAATGCTGCATGTGATCCAGATGTCATCTTGCACTTTCCTCGCTGGATACACAATGTCATCATGGAAAACACAGAGGTTTCCCTTCCCCTAGTCAATGGTCTAATTTTCCTCCTCAGTCTTTTTAAAATATATCCTCTGCTCATCCCCAGGCTATGGCACCAGTACACAAGGAAACACATACTGAGATGGGTCTGTCCTGGCAGATTCAGGGCCACTTTATAGACCTTCATAAACATGAACCAACCTGCAGGGGAAAAAATACGCAAATCCTTGAAAATTAAAACCTCCTCCTAAGATTCTTCTTCTACAGGCAATTTACTTCACAATAAGACATTATCTGGGGCTGTTTGCTTGCAGAAACAAATTAAGGAGTACTTTGAAGGATCTGGAACCCATTATTGAGGTGTAAGAAGTCAAATCTTTGTAATCAGCACGAAAATAGGAAGCAAATCCAGACATTAAACAAACCAAGCATTCAGATCATCCTGTGAGACAAATGTGAGTCCTATGAGGAGCAGAAACGTTTCAGCCAGACTGAGGGTTGATTTTCAAGTTATTCTGGAGAAAAAACAGGGACAGGATAGAATAAACCAAGCTTTGAGCTCAGCTGAGTCCTAGCCAAAGATCTGCAAGAATTCAGGGTCAGATTTGGGGAATCCAGGCTGATGAATGAGGTAGGAACAATGTCAGAAAATGAATTTGATGTAGTCTGAAGTGCAGACAATGAGCTTTTAGTGTCTTCAGCACACAGTTGGGACATATGGCTATTCTTCCCAGCAGCTAGCATAGTTTGCTGCTCTTTTTTTTATAGCTGCATGGATCTGACAGCTAGAGAGAATGTTTCTGGAGATGGATGGGATAAACAGAGCTAATGTGGCTTCAGCTGAGTGTTTATGTGGACTACGCAAATCTTGGGCTTACGCATAACACAATGCCAGTTCCATCAGGAAGGGTTCATTCAGTGTGTGGTTCATTATAGGTAGGTCTCATTGAGTCTGAGATGTAAAATATCTCATTACCAAAAGAAATTAACCAGACAGATTAACAGCACCACTGTCTTAAACTGAATTTAAGGAGGAGACAAAACATACCTCTGAAAAATCTTTATTTAATGCACAAAGGTTTCTGGAATAAATGGATCTGCCTCTCAATTTGTCTGTCTCTTCAGTCTTTGCTGATCAATGATGACTGGAAACAAGATCCCAGACTCTGCAAGAAGCCCTGTGCTCCTGATGATACATCCCAAACACTGTTCTTATGGACATCATCTTTATTTCCATAGCAACTACTTGCAGTAGCACAGTGGGTGATGACTTCTGAAGGAGAATTAACAATATCAGACAAAATCTCAAAGGGACCATCTGATTTTCTTGTGCCATAAAAGAACCAGTTTCAAGAGAAATAAGAAGAAAGAGCAACAGAAAATACAGCATGGACACAGACTTGTTTTAAAACAAATAGCTTATTTTGTTTTGACAGGATATGAATTTCTTAATATCCTGCTCTGAAGTGTTTGTGGAGTATAGGCAATCACACATGAATCATTGAGACCAGGTCATGAGGCAAGGATGAAATGGTACCTCGTGGATTAAAAAGTCCAGTTCGTGTTAATCATAGTTAATCATATTATTTAAATTCATTCAGAAGATGATCAGCTCCATCTGAAAACATACTAATTTCTCACACAGCCCTGATTTCTTTGGACAGTTGTTCTGGATCCTCCCAATTCTGCATATGAGATATAGTCTACTTTATAATCCCACTTCATTAGTCAACAAGTTATGGCCATTTGTACTATATTTTTTAGACATATGGAAGCCAAATATCTCACACTCTTCTTTCTCAAGGTGCCTAAAATAAAATTAACAAAGAAAGAAATTCAATTTAACATAAAATCATATTAAAGTGTTCCATTGCTGTTATTAAACGAATGTCTGACCAAAACCTTCACATCTGAACAGTCTTGAAATTTAAGGCAGATGGGATCTAGCTCTGTATTAATTGCCTGGTCTTCCCTGCTTAATAACCTTATGTCTTGATGAAAACCCTGTATGCCAAACCCCCAGAAATAACCAAAAATGGGCTCCTGGATGAAGTGTGGAATGAAGTGGGATTTGGGGAAGAGATTAGAGCTACAGTTCCACTGGCACTTTAAATTGTCTGCAGCCAACTCTAACATGAAACATGTACAAATTTTCCACTTTCCATTCCCTCCTTGGACCAGCATGGATATTTTGTTCAGTGAATCGATGTGAGAAACTGATCCAGTTTTAAACAAGCAGCACTGGTGCAAAGTGGTTGGGGAGAGAAATAGGAGGTGCTTCTGATGTACCTTACGTGCTTTAGGATGGACTGAATCCTAAGTGTCTTGTGTGAATGATTCCTGAAGTGTCTCATGTCACTAACTAGGGTGTGGCCCAAACATTGTTCAAACATCCACCTCCCACACCTCCAGGTGGTGTGAAGGGCACCCTTCCACCTCTCTGGGATCTTGTTAGAGTGTAGGCAATTCTGTTTTGTGGTTTACCTCCCATATGAAGTCACCTACTGAATGAGCACTGAGCCCTGTTAATTCCTCTCTGCATGATCTAAACAACACAAAGAAATCAATGCCAAGCATGCACTGAAGTGAGCTATGGGAAAAGATGCATGATTTAGTAATGTGAAGCATAGCGAGCTCCTGTCAACTGTCTTCAACACCTCTGGAAATCAGGCACTATATGCCCCCAAAAGTGGGGTACATCAACTTAGCTGTCATTTCTGAATGCATTGGCCTATGGCCCAACATCTACACATTTCTGAGTAACCAATCCAGCCCAAATCATTTAGCAAATCAGTGATTGGCATCCAAAATGTGTGTATAGTACCATAAAAGTAATTCATGGTATATACAACACAGATAACAGAGCAGATTAGTAAGAAACAGGAGTGCTTCACAGTGCAAGACAATACCAGGAGGAGCTAACAGAGAATGACATGTAGTTATTAGAGCTGGAGTTTTTCCTTTGGCTAGTGAGATTTCTCACCATCTGGGAGAGCTTTGAAAAAGAGCAGGAAGAAGCTTGATGAATGTTGTGTGGGGGAGTGTTGTGCAAAAGAAGGTTTGACAGGCTGAGCAAGCCAAGCAAACAAAGAGCACAGTCAAAACAGAGACAGAAGGGAGTGAGAGGGAAGAGGTTGTGTGGGAGAGGAGAGGAGAGGCTTGACTTCAGCATGAAAGAGGTCCCTCAACTCACGACAGTCCACATCACTCTGTGTGGGAGGCTAAAAGATCCTTGCACTTCTGTGAAGACCAAGGTGCTGCAAAGCTTTGGGCTGCCACCACAAAACACCTGCCTGCCTCTTACCAGTCCCCTCATGTGACCCCATCAGCTTTCACAAGCTGTGTCTGTAGGGAAGGGTGCATAAGCCTACTCTGCTACGAGAGCTGCTGGGTGGATCTGCCAGCACAACAACCATCATTTCATCAGAGAAAGTGACTAGCTTCAAGCATTTGAGGGAGGGGCTCAAGATATCACTGGCAAAATGGTTTCTTTGCTGAATGGACTGCACAGCTCCCAGGAGTAGTTGCAAGTAAGGTTATAAACAGCATTGTGGTTTTTGGTTGGTTGGTCTGTGTGGTCTTACTGTTGGGGGAGAGAGAAACATGCATTTGCAAAGTTCAACCTACTACGAAATGCAGGGAAAAGCAATCCCTGATTTTTACACTTTCTCTTTCTGAAGAACCACAGTGCATCAACACCATCATTTTCATGCCATGTCTTGCAGGGATTTCCAACCTTCATAGCTGCTTTTGCCTTCTAGCTTTCTCCCTCTATAAATATTTCTTGCCATTAATCTCATTTCTTCCTGACAATGGCCCCCTCACCATGCTCTTAGTTATACCCACCACCCTCATCATTGTGCTGCCAAGTCTGGCAGGACCAGTGGAGATCCCAAGATGAAAAACCTGATGCTTTGTCTGTGGTGTTGTCCATGTCCTTGTGAGCACTGGGAGTTGCAGCTCTTCAACAGGATGGTTCTCAAACTTCTTGAATACTTAGGCCAAAAGATTTTTGTGCATTATCAGTTACCATGACCTACCAAACTTTGAAATGAAATAGTTCCTCAATACAATTCTGTAGAGCAGGTATTATGGCCTTGTAAACTTGAGTTTTGTGATTTAACTCTCATGTTCATTCCCCAAGAAAATGTTGGCGTCAATGAAAGTTTTCCTCAATTCTATGGAAATAAGTGATTTGAATGTTAAGCTCTGGCAATGCTAGGGTGCCCTAGAGGTGCTGCAAATTACTCTGACCTAAGTAGGGATAGAGAGAAAATGGAAGGCCTTAAGGCTGTGTTGTTTGTTTCATCATTATCACAGAATCACAGAATCACAGAATCACAGAATGAACTAGGTTGGAAAAGACCTTTGAGATCNCTCAACATCCTTCCTAAATTGAGGGGCCCAGAACTGGACACAGCACTCGAGGTGTGGTCTCACCAGTGCTGAGTACAGGGGAAGAATCACTTCCCTGGTCCTGCTGGCCACACTATTCCTGATCCAGGTCAGGATGCCATTGGCCTCCTTGGCCACCTGGGCACACTGCTGGCTCATGTTCAGTTGGTTGTTGACCAGTACCCCCAGGTCCTTTTCCACTGTCCAGCCACTCTGTCCCCAGCCTGTAGCGCTGCAGGGGTGGTTGTGGCCAAAGTGCAGGACTCAGTCCTTGGACTTGTTAAACCTCATGTTATTGCACTTGGCCCATCTATCCAGCCTGTCCAGGTCCCTTTGCAGAGCCCTCCTATCCTCCAGCAGATTGACACGTGCTCCCAACTTGGTGTCATCTGCAAATTTACTGATAGTGGACTCAATCCCCATATCCAGATCATCAGTGAAGATAATAAACAGGACTGGCCCCAGCACTGACCCCTGGGTATGTACACAGATCCAAAGCAAGAACTCCATCAAGGTTGTATTTTCCCCCTCCTGTTGTTGTGTCTTTGTACCAACACCCCTAAGAAAGATGGTGAGAAATCTGTAACAGTAGTTCCTTGGACATGATGGGAGCTCGGGTGATGAATCCAGCTCTTGCTGGGTCAGTGTGACAGTGAATGTTAAAGACAACAGACTGGCAAATGAGACAACTGCTGCAAGACTGCATAGTGGGCTAATTATTTCACTATTTCCCCATTTATAATTGCTGCTCTAGATGTTCTCTATTGACTGTTTGTCAAAAGAAGGAACAGGACTGTGGACTGATCCAGTGTTGTAGATCCAAATCTCTTTGATGGTCTTCTTAAACAGATTCCTTGTTTCTAGGGACTATGATGGGCTGTGTAATTCGTTAGTTCTCTGTGTGTCTGCAAACACCCATGCACAGAAGTGCATGGATGGGCAAATATAACAGGCCCACTGCTGTGAAGAGGATCTAGAAAAACCTCAGATCTCAGCATCCAACTAGAATATGTCACATAGCTATTGATGCAATCTTTTCCATCAGACTCTCAAGGCATTTTAAGGTATTAGTATTTTCAATCCCATCTAAAATAATAACTTCAAAGGAGTTGCAACACGTCCAGTCTATGTCTGCAAGGCTTGATGAAAAAAACCCATGTTTTCTCTCTCCTTTCAGAGGCTCTCAAATTCTGCACTTGTATATTGCTCTATTTCATCTATCTGTTGGTAAGTAATGAACAGAAAGATTTCACTCCATTTTTGTACTGTGCAGTCTCAGATCTAATCTCCATGCCCCTCCCTTCTCTGATTTATGAGAGCAGACCAGCCCTGCAACCTTCTCCTTTTAACACTGCACCTGCACATCATGGCTAACAGCTTTAGCTGCTTTCCTGCAATAACTCATAGGATCTCTTTCCTAGGCAGCCACGCCTTTACATTAGCAGATATTTCCTCTACTGGTGCTTTGCTCTCTGGCTCACTTTTTGACTGCCCTCAGCCTTTCCTCAGATGCTGAAATGATCTAAATCCTATGTAACAGACTGTGCTGTGTTTGTAGTGTGCTTAATTCCTAAGGCAGCTTCACATTTGGCTTCACTGCTCTTCTTCCCATCATCTCCATCACTGCTGTTAATCAATCCTACAGCTGAGGTCCAATGTACATACCCAGGGAAAATCCACTGGCAAATTCTTTCCCATGAGCTGTAGTTCTACTCTTCTTTACCTTCTGACTTGCTTTTGTCTAGAATTCTTTTTATTGTGGCACTTGTTGTGTCCCTGATCTGGGCTCAAGACCCTGATTACATGCTCTTTAAATGATCTCTGAGAAAAAGGAAGATCTATATCTCTATCTCTCTATCTCTGTCTCTGTCTCTATCATCTCTATCTCTATCTCATCTCATTCTACCTTTATCTCTTTATGTCTGTCTCTAATCCATATCCTCTATATCTTTCTCAGTTATACCAGGGTCCAGCACAGCTGGTGAATTACACATCTAAGTTAAGGGATTGGCTTCATGACATGCTGCAGGAGCTCATATCCCAGTACCTCCTTGGCTGAAGCAGACTATTACTCAAAGAGAATTTGGCCCTGAAATGCTTGTCATGCCATTTCCAAGGTGGTCTTATTCCCAGGTGGAGGCTCTGATTTTCCTTCATATCTGAAAGCTAGAGCAGCAGGGAGACATTTGTACTTAAAAATCTCAGACTAGAAAAGGGATCTGGTATGAGGAATTCCTTTATTTTATAACAGGAAAAGGAAAGAGAACAGCTGAGCACAGCTCTCCACCAGCACTCATCTCAACTACACAGTATCTTCTTTTCAAGGTGGCCACTTAGATAGGAGAGCTTTGAAGAAAATTTGCCACTTCCAGCCACAACACTGTTAGACAGAGCCAGGCCCCTTTGTGCTCTGTTTGCTCTCTGGAGAGAAGCAAATAGTATGGGGTTTGACCATGGAGTTAGGTGTTCAGTGAGAAAAACAACCACTATTGCTTTTGCATAAAAATGAAAGTTGGGACAAGAGCCTCAGTGCATCTTCAAACAAGGAGGGAACAGAGCTGAGGTGAATCTTTAGGCTGGGAAACCTCCCAGCACTGTTTTTGAGAGTTAATGGTCAGGCTCAGCTGCAGTCACTTTGTGATCCAGAGACTTTGCAGATGCCTGTCTCCCACATCTTGCTATCACATCCTTTACCTTCAGATCAGGTCACTTCCAAAGGAAAACACCTATAATTCAATTATGTGAACTTCTCAGTTCTCCTCAGTTTCTCATGTTAAATAGCATCACAACTTCATTCCAGAAGAGGCAGAATGGACACCCTGACTTGCAGCAAGTGACCATATAATCCAGTACCTTCAATGGGAATGTAAACATTTGATTCTACCCTTGATCCGACCATTTTCTGCACGGGAAACTTAATGGCTGAAGTATGTCCAGTTAGAAATCTCCAATGGATCTGTCTTCCAAGGACTCATCTCACACCCATAGTCATGTTTTGTCTCTTGAGGAGATCCATGGGTTAACTGCTCACTTCATGGACCCACATACAGCTGGTGAAACTCACTGATGCTTGAGCTGAGCCAGTCCAGTGTCGCAAAATTTGCAGTAATTACCCCAGGTAAGCATTTCAGCCAAGTGAGCATGCTGCAGTGAGTTCAAACTTGGTGTATCTTAATACATAACACTTAGGTCTTCAAACACTTCTATAAGCTGGTGCCTCGTGCCCCTTTCCCTGTAAAATGTCAGCCAGGCCCATGGCTGCAACCTGGCTCTGGGTTGAGGCAATGCAGATCATAGCCTGGAGGCTGAAAAGCATCTCAGAATAAAATACTCTCAGATTGTCTGCCAGTGCTTCAAGAAATGAAAAACAGTTCCACCCCTAAAATGTCAAAAGTATGTCAGTGTGAAGAGGAAAAAAAAGAAAAAAAGGTGAAAAGTTTGAAAAGAGGTTTTGCTAGCAGCCAGGAAAATGTAACTTCTTTTACTTAATCTTTTTCTGCCTCTTCTGAGCTTGAAGCCTTGATTCAGTGGAGGAAAAACAATAGGAAAAAGGGTTAAAATGGAGTGGGAGCAAATAAGAGCATATTTGCTTTGTATCAAAGACTCATACACATCAAGTGATGAAGTCCTTGCAAGTCTTTTAACGCCCTCTCCTCTCTCTGGAATTCCTTCACTTCTCCTCGTTCAGTAGCCAGGACAGCAGCTGCTTGCTGTGCTCAGCTGTCTCACAGGTACAATTGTGCTTGCTCTGAGTGATGCTGCTGAGGAAATGATAGTCATTTTTGGTTTCATGGCACTTCTTTCAGTTCTGTGCATATTTCAAGAGGCTCTGAACTTTCACTTACTCAAGGACTACAGGGCAGGAGAGGTGAAGGTAAGGAAAAGATGGGTTACCCAAATGAATATAATTAAATGATTGCTGCAGAGCTGGAGCAGAAACTATGTAGCACGTACTTCTGCCTTGCTCCTTGGAGCCCCAGGCAGAGGCTGGACACATTGAGTTGTCTTTATTCCTTGAAAAGGAATTTTCACAGATCAACACATCTCAGAGGTCCCCTCCTTTTCCCCTGGCTTCCCCACCAATCTAAATGCCCAGCCTTAGAGGTATCCCAACAAGGGTGGCACCCCCTGATCACCCCACCACTACCCACCATCCGGCACAGCCAGCAAAGCGGTTTTTCTTCCTGCCACCTGAGCTCAAGGCACAGTAACTTGGCATGGGGCCAGCAAGGCTTCTCCCATCACTAGATCCCCATTGGTTGTTCTTCCTCCAAGGGCCTCTGTCTGGCTTTCCTCCACTAATGTTCTCTGTGTCATTCCAAAACAATCAGCCAGCAACAGTGCTTATGTCTAGTGAGACCAGTGAGCAGTAGGTCAAGAGTGCACCCAAGCAGAATGTGGTGTAAATAACTGACTCCATCTGCTTTGGGTCAGAACAGCTTCAATTCATCAGAGGGAACCAAAGAGCCTCCACGGGCGGTGAAGGAGCTTTCTGAATCCATCTAGGGAGCTGACACTGGAAGAAGCCAAACATGCTCTTAGTGTTTACGCTATCAGGCTACGAGGTATTCATCTTCATCCCAAAACACATTCCTCATAGAACACTTCTGTGCTTCTAACCATCATTGGGAGAGCTAAGGAAATGAAAACTGGGAGGATGATGCTGAGCCATTAAGGCTCGTGTACAGCAGCAACTGCTCCCATGCCTGGGATGCCTCCTGAGAGGCATCAGGACATGGCACGATGCTGTTTGGTTTTCATCATGCCACGGGCATGTAAAATGAAGGATTATACCCCCATGCACTTCCAGCTCGCTGCCATGTGGGGAAGGTGCAGGGAAGCAAAGGGGTTGTTGCAAACCCAAGCTGGAAATTTTCTTCCTTGGGTCCCTCCAGCAGGCTCAAAACCTTAGAGCAATGAATGGCCAGCATTCATTGAGAAAGAGATGGTGGGCATTGCTGGTGTTCAGGACATGCAGGTACCAAATAGAGATCTAAGCAGGACTACCCCTACACTGTCACCTCTCCCCAGGCCCAGATATTTAAAACAAGCAAAGTCAGAGCTCTAGCAGCCTTTTGGGAATAAGGGTCCTTCTCCCCACCCTTCCTTCAGTAAATGGATCGAAATTTAGAACTCTAAATTGGAAGTCAGCTTTGAAATCCAGGCTTGTTTTTGTGTCCTCAGTGCCCATACAAATATTTCCAAGAGAAATATGGCATTTTGGATGTCTCCACTTTTTGAGGTTTGTCCAAAAAGGGATTCCACTAGAACTCCAGTTCAATGCGGAGCTGAACCCACCCATCATGTCCCTGTGGTTTGTCTTAAGTTGAGAACCTTCTAAAATTAAGATACCACAAACTAGAAGCAAATTCTGCAAATTTGGCCACAGATGTTGAATTTCTCATGCAGTACTCCCTTTGTCCCAAAACAGGATTTCTTTCAGTCCTCAGACTAGCCAGACACCATTCTTAACATTTTTCTTAACATTTTTCTAAATACAACAAATTTACAAATTTAATATAAGTTTCAATGCATGTTTTAATAAAAGGCTACAATATGTGGCCTCTGCAAACTGCTTTTCTCTTGCAATAATGATGTTTACAGCTCCTTCTACCTAGAACGACCACATAATTTTGGCTGCTGTCAGTGTGGCAAAGGAAGCAGTACTTTGGGTATGCATAGGGCAAGACCTTAGTATGAAAAATACCAGGGAATTCCCGCAGGGACATCTGCCTGTCCTGAATCCTCTTCTCTTTTGCAGTTTGGATGAAGCTGTAGGAGCTGATGATGCAGGTCTATCAACTGATGTGCCTGAAGTAACTATAAGCATCTCTCAACTCTGATAACACCTGACACTCCTTTCCCCAAAAGAGATTGCACTGTCTGGGAGAAGGAAAATCACTTAAAAGTCTTGATGGCAACTTAAGCCCTTTTGTGCTCCTCCTCTCACAGAGGACTGAAGTTTGTGATCACTTACTCTTTGTTGTTTGGTTATCACCTCCTTAGTCATCTGGCATTTTTCTGCACTGTGTCAAAATCCTTGAAACATTCAGTTGTTTCAGCTAGGCTGACTGAAAACCATATAGGATGATGTCATGGTTTGAGAGACAGGTGTCTGCCAAGAAAGGCAGGAGCTTCCCTTGGGATGGAAAATGTAACTCCCTTCCCACTGAATTATTATTCAGGCAAAGACAGGAGAATAGGAATAACAGTTCTTTACTAATATGTAAATCAGGCCAACAAACCACAGCTGTGACAGCACCAACAAACAGAGCCAGAGCCCACCGAGAGCCTTCTCTCCCTGCAGGCACTTTCCCCTCGGTGCAGTTCCAGTCCCAGCCGGCAGGGGCGCTGTGGCTCCGCTGGGCAGGGCACGTCCGATGGTTCCCCCGCGGCTGCAGGGGGCGCTGTGGGGCAGCTCGGGGAGCACACGGCAATGGCAGTGTTTAAAGATTTTCTGATAGGGAATGTAGTGCTGGGAATTTCAGGGACAAGCCTACCCCTGGTCTGCAAACAGCTGGAGTGGTATCACTCCCTTTTACTTCTTTCCTGGCCAGATTCTTTCTATGCCTCTCTGCCGAAAGCACACTGGGGATGAGATGTGCCACAGTTGCTCTGATTCCTCCTGTGCACCCAGCCAGGCTGTGTACAACAACCAGGATCCAGGCAGAGGGCAGAATGAGGGTACCCACCTCACTGAATGTGTCTTACCCTGGCAAGGATCAGAGAGGTTTCTAAGAGCCTGTTGACTTTGGCCTGTGCTGAAAGAGCTGCAGCCCATCACTCTTCTGCTGGTGTCCAGATCAGAAATGGGGATTGTAGTTTTGTTATGCTCTGTTTTAAAAGAAATGGCAGAAGGTGATTTACCGCTTTAGAATTTTATTTTGCTGCCAAGACAATCCCTCCCTCTGTACCCTAGTTCCCTGAAGATACCATCTCCAGGTGATCTGAAGTAGATCTCTCTTTTCCCCTGATACTCAGAACTGACCACTCTCTTTTTGAGATGTAGGAGAGAAGTGGCTTCTTCTCTCTCCTCTATCTTCTCTAGGTGAAGTTGTGAGCACAGCTGGAATTAATGCAGGTGATTGGGTGAGCTCATGAGAAGTTTCCATGGAACCTGTGGCATTAAACCTCTCCATACTTTGATGGCATCCCTAAACCCTCACACTTTTGCTGGGAGCCCAGTGAAATCAGAACAAAGCAGCAGCCTGTATGCAGAGAAGGAATTCAAGACATTAAGTGATTAAAGTTAAAGGGACCCCAGATCCATGCAAATATTGCCCCACGAGAGGAAAAACTTACTTGTCTCACAGGATTTTCTCTTTTACCCCAAGAGAACTGTAATCACCAAAACTCTACTGTTAGGAGTTTAATACATGAACCATGGGTGAAATTATGGTTGGTTTAGATTATTGATGGTTGGATCTGCTGGATCTGCTATAGCTCTATGTACCCACTGTCTAAAGGATTGATCTGCAGGGAGCCCTTTGCACAGAAGAATTTCTTACAATAAGCATGGTGAAACATTGTCAGAGATTGCCCAGGGAGGTAGTGGATGCTCCATTCCTGGAAAAATTCAAGGCCAAGTTGGACAAAGCTCTGAGCAGCCTGGTCTAGTGAAAGATGGCCCTGTTTATTGCCATAGAGTTTGTTCTAGATGGTTTTAAAAGACTCTTCCAACCCAACACTTTCTATGAATCTAAGATCCCAAAAGGCTAAGTAAGGATACATCTGCTCATGTCAAGGGGAAAAAAGAAGTTAAATTAGTAGGTTATGCTCCAAAGGAAAATGTTGTTGGCTTTTTTTCTTTTTTCTCTTCCCCTTTCAGTTGGGTTCTACACAGCCTGTAGTTGCTCTCCACATAAAATCTACTTCTGGATGCTTTCCTAAAATGTTTTCTCTGCCCCACCAGTGATTTCCAGTTGTTCAGGATATGGACTCTGTTCCTGGGAGCACTGTGCCTGTGAGGTTATAGCTCTGGATGCATTTGACTAATGGAGCACACAAATGATTCCCACCTGCAGAAACAGGATGAGATAAAAGACATGCCACTTGGCACCTGCAAATTTCTAATTCAGATATCAAAGAACCCTGGAAAAGTTTGGATCAGGCTTCTTTGCATCTATCAGCTGCCTTTGTAATTGCCTATACCTACAATTTTTCTCTCCATAGCCTGGAGCACTGGGAAAATTCTGAGCTGCATATGAACATCCTGGACTGGGCTCAAGTCACACTAAAATTCTGGTTCTGTTGGTGGTTTAGCCATTTGGCTTTAGGCAGGTCATTAGTAAACTTTCTGGTGTACTGTGTTCTAACATAATCACTCTTTTCTTTTTCTGTATTTTTCTTTTTT